>WJFB01001334.1:0-33287 GCA_009870185.1 Pygmarrhopalites habei | reverse complement strand
ATCATGAACTTCTGGATCCAGAGATGACCCACATTGGGTGGTTCCTGGAACTCTAGATTGGATATTTTTCTAACATAAATGACACCAACTACTATAACTCCGTGCTCTGCTTTCCCTTTTTTCTTCTTTCTCTGGCTTAAAGTTTACTCAACAAGAAATTTTCGCCTTTCTCCAAAATTCCAATCGACTTGAATAAAGCTGAGAGAAAGAATCACAGACAGAGACACAAAAGAAAAAACGAATTTCTTCACATTACCCATCCTCCTCCAACTTGAAGGACCACCATGGAGAAGTTGGACTCTTGGAGTCTTGGACCGTCTCAATAATATAAAATCCGGACACAGTTCCTTCACCATCAAATATAATACATCTAGTGCAAAATTCCTGGGTGTCATATAATACTTTGTAGAGAAAGAAAGAAGAGGGGATCCGTGACCTTTGGATGGACTCCCGTCTACTGCCTGATGAGAATGTGGTGGAAGGGAGTGAGTGTGTATATGTGTGTGTGGTGTTTCAAGGAAACAAGGACATGAAAGTAAATAACAGATTTTTTTCGATTTTGGTCTGGTTTATTCTATTTTCTATTGTGTGGTCCACACACTGAATAGCTGCAGTCAACCACACATACGTAGTCATCCAGTCAAAAAGCGGAGGGGAATAAAAAGAGAGGAGAAAGGAGGAGAAGGATTGTGAAAGCTTTTACTAGACTAAAAGTTGGGAGGGAAGGAATGGACACCACCACCGCCACTCCTTTACTTTAAGAACCTGGTCGGTCACAAGACGACAAGAGAAGAAAGAAAGAATTTGGAAGGGAGGGAGGCTGAAGCTGTTCTCTAGTTGAAGAATAAATGGAAAATTCGAGTGTAGACATTTGGCCAAGGTACTCGACGACGAGGAGGAGGACGACGAAGCCGAGTCCCCGACTGAAAGGACAGCAAGTTGAAGGAAATGAAATTCAACGGGCCTTCGGCCTCCTCCTCCCTCTGGATAACTGGAATTTTTTGGTTTATATAAAGTAATAAGAGAGTCCACACACACACACACAGTCTGACTGTACAACACATTTGTAGTGGGAAGTACAAGTGTGTGTGTGTGTGTGTGTGTGTGGCGGACTCACTTTCTTTCCCTTTTTTTCTCCATGCCCTAGAATGACCTACTTTAGTTTTGGGTGATGTGTGTGTGATGGTCTTCCTTTCGTATCCTTTTGACAGGCGGTCAACGTAAATTGTATGCAACTTCTCTTCAGCTGTCATCATCCCGCTCTGGATGAACAGAAAGAAAGAGAGAGAGAGAAAAGAGAAGGAAGAAAAATTCAATCATATTTTATATTTTGTGAGTCTACGTATATAGAAATTTCTGAGGCTAATCCTAGGCTTCCCATAGTCTGGAGAGAATGACATTCTTTCCATTTTAATATCATGGAAGCATTCAAATTCACCATATAAACTGGAGATCCCTTTTCTCCTCTACATAATCCGATGAAGGGAGGAGGGAGAGAGAGAGGAGAGAGAGAGGAAGAAGAGAGATGACACAAACCTGACACACACACAACTTTTCATTAGTTGGCAGGATGAGCCCCAGTCTTAACTGCGTGGCGGAGCGGGGATGACAGACGTCTCAGTTTTTAATTCGCTAGTTTATATTTGGGCTTGGTTAAAGAGGAAAATAATAAGAAAATTTAATAATGCAAAAAATATTGATTTTGTACAGTATGGACTTTTATCCCTTTCGTGCTAACAGCAGGAAGGGTGATTCGAGACGAAATACTTAAATACTTGATTGTGTGAAGCTATATTGAAAAATGTATGATTGAAAGTGATAAAGAATTAAAAACAAATCAGAACTAGAAACAATAGTCATTGAGTGGGTCACTTGAAAACCTTGCATGTCAAAAAGACCGAGAAAACAGGTGTGTGCTCTGCTCAATACTTTGAAAAACACTTATCATAATAGGTATTGAGTCCCCTCCTTTCAAAACAACCAATCCATCACAAAATACAATAATATCAGTGATTATCACTTATCTACTCTAAAGACCTTGACAACCAGTATGGATATTCAGCGCTTAAACACGCTTCGCACATTTATTCAGGTGTGTGGAGAAGTAACAGACAAAATGTTGTCCAAGACAAATTTATTCATTTTGGTTGTGTTCACTGCTCATTTCTCACTCATCAGTGGAGATGACTTTCTGAATGGTACATTTCCGGACGATTTCGAATGGGGGTGTGCGACGGCTTCTTATCAAGTTGAGGGTGGTTGGAACGAAGATGGTACGTTTTTTGTGTCAAATAATTATTTCAAATCCTTTAATTTCATTCAAACTACATGGTTACCGTGATACATATGTCGTGTAGGGAAAGGGATGAATATCTGGGACACTTTTGTCCATCAAGTTCCAAGCCCTGTATTGGATAATAGTACCGGCGACATAGCGTGTGATTCTTATCACAAATATAAAGAGGTAATTTTTCTTTTATATTTTCTTAATTGCAATTAGTATTCCCATCTTTAAATTGTTTCTAAAAAATTATCTTTCTCTCTCTTCCTTTAAATAATTTCAAAATGAACAGGACGTGCAGCTTCTCAAAAATGTCGGGGTAAGCGCCATGAAACCAGTTAATTTCACAAAATTCAATCATAATTTTTTTCAAAAAAATGATGACAAGATTTATCGTAACTTTTGACAGGTAAATTACTACAGATTTTCACTGTCCTGGTCTCGGATCCTCCCTGATGGCACTCCCTCAAATATAAACCAAGCTGGACTGAACTACTACAATGATTTACTAAACGAACTTCATGCAAATGGAATGAGTGCTTTTGTGTAAGACACAATTTTATTTTATTTTACTACACATGTAATAATTATTCAGCTCATATGTTTTGTGTGTGCTTGAGCAGGACACTTTATCACTGGGACTTGCCTCAACCACTCCAAGACATTGGAGGTTGGGAGAATGAGACAATGGCCGATTATTTTGAAGCGTTTGCTCGAGTTGCTTTTGAAAATTTTGGGGATCGAGTGGATAAATGGTTGACGTTTAATGAACCATGGGTATTTTGTGTGTTGGGTTATGGGAACACAAATTTGGCTCCAGCTGTTACTTTCCCCCCTTACGCCCACTACTCCTGTGTCCATAATGTCCTCAAGGCTCATGCCAATGCCTATCATCTGTACAAAAATGAGTTCCAGCCTCAACAAGGAGGAAAGTGTGGAATTACTTTAGACTCCAATTGGTATGAACCCAAGACAGACGCACCTGAGGATGAAGTGGCAGCAGAGAGAGCTCGTCAATTCCAGGTTAACTGTCTCTACATTTTTTGAATGACCAATCTCTTGTTACTACAATAGGCTATTTTGGAATATTTTTTGATATTTTCCATTCTCAAAAATTGACAGCATGCTTGGATGGGTAGTCCACTGTTCCATGGAAAATATCCAGATATTATGAGACAAGTAGTGGACGCCAATAGTGAAGCTCAAGGAATGCCTGAGTCAAGGCTCCCAGTTTTTGATGACTACTGGACTCAAAGGATTAATGGTGAGTGTTTTGAGAAAGATATAAAACTGAATTAAAATTGGGTAGTAATAATAAGTTGATTACATTCTTCATGCTGCTTCCAGGTTCTCTCGACTTTCTTGGACTCAATCATTATTCAACGGAACTAATCCAGCCGTCAAATGAGACGAGTGAGACGACAAGTCCCAACTGGCACGGTGACAGGAATGTCATTAGCACGAGGGACCCAAACTGGGAAGGTACAGTGTCCGGAAAGGACGTCGTTCCATGGGGTTTTCGAAAATTACTTAATTGGATTAAAAATACTTATGGGAATCCACCCCTCTACGTGACCGAGAATGGATATGGGTAAGGATCAAAGGGAATTTAATTAAGAATGAAAGAGAAAGTGAGAGAGAGAGAATTCATAGCAAATCTTTGTCAAATTAAATATTTAAGGGGTGGCAAAGATGACCCTATTGAAGATGAAGCTCGAGTCAGATTTTATAAAAATTATATCAATGAAATGCTCAAGGCTGTCAACTTGGATGGGTGTAATGTCAAATCTTACACGGGTAAGTAAAGAGAACCATACATACTTGACACAATTTTAAGAATACCCGGGTGATTAATTCAATTTTGATGTGTAGCATGGTCTTTACTCGATAATATGGAATGGTCAATTGGATACAAGTGAGTTTTCACCCATTTTTTTAAATTAATGAACCATTTCAGTTGTTTGTATCAAAATATAATTTTATTCCATCATAGCAATCGTTTCGGGATTCACTGGGTAAATTTTACGGATCCTGCCCGGACACGAATTCCCAAAGCTTCTGTAGCCACATTGAAACAAATTATTGCGGACAATGGTTTCCCAAATGGATCTCCAGAAAATTTCCTTATCCTATAAACTTTGTTTCTCTCTTTTCACATCTCTCTAAATCTAATCCAATTTCCCTTTCTTGTCCTGTGCACGGGTCCATGCAAATGTAAATTTAGCCACACTGACACCGCGTCCCGAAAAATTTAATAAAGTCACCAAAATACCATGCCGGTCCCTTTTGACTTGACTACTTTTCTCCTTAATTTGCATAAAATCCTTCATGGGAGAGTGGACAAGTGTGCGGGAAAAGTATGAATTAAAATGTTGGTAAAAGATAATCTTACTTTTGTCTCACTGATTATTTGACTCTGTGCGTGTTTCTCAATTAATTTATGATAAATGTCGAAGGGGAACTCTTTTTTAAAAAAGAAAAGTTGATTCCATTTTTTTATCAAATTGCTCTGGACAAAAATCTACATTTCTAATAGACAACCCTACAAGAGCCGCAAGGCTCCACATAAATAACCCAACTTGTCCTCTTCATCCAGTACAGATAGTAACCGTTCAACGTTGGATAGAGACGGAATTTGAAGAAAAAAATAGTTTCAAGAAAGTTGAACAACTCTATCTTTCCAGTTTTTTAATAGGAAAACTCTTTTTTCCCCACTCGCTCTCTCTCTCTCTCTCTTTACATATGTATATCCCGACTTTTTGTCCTGACACGATTACGATTTAAGTAACTCTAGTCTCGTGTTTCTCTCTTGGTTGGAAGTCTGGGATAAGATCAAAGTCATGCTCTCCCTTGCATAAAATAGAAAGCGGGGTTTTGAGAAGGCTGCCGCTTTCTCCGTGTGGTCTCACTCATAAAACCAGGGAAGAGAAAATTTACATAAAAATTATCCTAGTCCCTCCTTCACATTCGACAGATTAAGCTTTAAGCTAGGATTATGACTGTGTGTGTAGGTTCACGATCACACAGACACGTGTGGGTATACAGCCTGTACATTTTTTTAATATCAATTAGCCTTTGACTCTCATCCCTAATGAACTCACTCTCTCTCGGTATGTCTGCGTGTGTTCTGGATGTTGGATGACACTAGAGGAAGTCTATACAGGGAAATTTGTACATTGTGAGATTGTGGATGGGGAGTCAGGGAGTGAGAAGCTGAGATTCCCACTCTGTGAAATTAAGGAACCTAATTTGGAATTCTGATTTTAATTCAATGAGCATGGAGTTTCTCTCAATCAGATTACAACTTGACATTCACACGTACATCACAGATAAAAGAGTAGACATGGTAATGAACGAGTGTACTTTCTCCTCTCTTTCTCTTTCTCTATACAGACTTGATATTACGAGGAGGGTGACTGTAAGGCTGGTTTTGGATCAAAATTTTGGAGATTGTTCTCTCCTCTCTTCTATCAAAAGTCCCCAAAAATCCAGTACTCTTTACACTGGAGCCTGGAGAAGGACACCCTGGATCTTGATGCTGTAGCATTAATGTGGAATGTAGAGTGTGGGAGAAAGTGTGTGCTCCCTAGAAATTAAGCTGAGAATTGATTGTAGGATATTTCAACAGTGTCTAGTTCTGACTGAGAAGAGGAAGGGGGTTTAATGATTAATTTAAGGTAGTGCACGGTCAACACTATACAATAGTAATGTACACACAGCCATATATCACACGAGACGAGGGTGTAGAGAGAGGGAGAAAGTGGAAGAGAAAGAGTTGATGTTTCCACAGTTGCAGAAAAGCTGGAGTAGAGGGAACATCTGATGATTATTCACAGCTTCACTGTGGTTTATTTCAGCATTAGGAAAGTGTATTTGCACATGATTAAATATGGAAATTGGTCCCTGGGTTTAAAGCACAGTCCCCTCCACTCGTACACACACACACTCTCTCTCTCACTTGTACACCATTCATCCAAGTCCGCTGACTCACAAAGTCTCTGATCGTCAAAGAAAGTTGCAAAATAAAATGGCAAATTGTCTGTGTGTGGAGGGAGAGGGTGGTGCCGCTTTTGAGAATGGGATGGTGGAGAGAGAGAGAGAGAAAGCGGCAGAGAGAAAAGAAAGTCATATGCAAAGCAAAGAAAGTTTCTTGATAGGGACTGCTTTGTGTGTAGTGTGTCGTAGTTTGTGTGTGTGTGTGGGTGGGTGTGTAAGGAGGACGTTCAAAAACATTTAAGCCAGATGCAGGACACATGGCGTTCGCTTATATTGGGACACGTTCTAACTTGATAGTCGACAATTTATTTTTTCTCTCTCTCTCTCTCTCTTCTTGACTTTGACATTTCGCGCCTAGGTTAAGTTGAACCAAAATAAATCATTTCTTTTGTATCTTCCGCTGTTCCACTTAAATTTACAAGGTCGCTCCAAACTTGTTCGCAATTTTTGGTGCACTAATACTTCATCTTACTCATTACATGTGAAACTAAATCCAAACGATGCTAACGTAGCAAAATACGTATTGTTGTGAATGGACGACGCTTAATGAAATTGGGTTCAGTGGACAAAAATCCAGATTTGCTTAAAGGGATTTTGTCAAGTAAGAATGTGTGTGTGTTTCAAGGAAATGGAATGGAGCTTTCCTTGTTCTTTGTTTTTGGATTTTTGAGGGTGAAATCTTTTTATCATTTCCTTTTCTTGCTACAGAGTCCCCCGTTGATGGGTCATGCTGACATTTTATGAATGTTAAAGGATTGGAGGGAGACTTTTAGATCGTAATAATAAGTGGACGTGGGAGGAGGAATGAATGGGAAGAATGTATTTCTTTTGACAGATGAGAAAATCTGGGAAATATATTCAACAACGATCCAATTTGAGTAAAAAGCTTTTCTCCACTTTCACCAACACAGACACACACCCACACAGCACACACACAGTCAGGCAGCCCACTCCAGGGATCCAGAGGGACAAGACAAAGACAAGGCAATAAAACTATTAGAATTGTAATATCATCTGGGAGGATTTTATTTGACTCTTCATAATAATCATAATAATACTTCCTCTTTCTCTCTTTATTTCTCCGGGAGGACAATTGTACGGGGGAATTCTCTCATCCCCGTTAATAGACACCTCCACTTTAACTAATTTAAAACGTTCCCATTCTACACATGTCAAAGATTCTTATTTTCCAAAGCTTCCTGTCAGCCCAATGGCTCAACTTTATTCAAATGTAATGTACAATTTAACCAAATTTTCACTTATTTTTGACGTGAAAACCTTTCTATTTAATTGTTTGCCACTTTCCCTTCATCAAACCTTTATTTTTCTCTCATAATGAATACGTCAGATCTCACCCGCAGCTTTTAAAAGACAAAGACATCCAAAGTAAATCCTGCTCATCACTAAATTTTGCAAAATTTCAAAAGCTCATAAACTCATTTAATAACAAAGGAATTTGAGAAATATAAAACAAATGTAAAATTCTGTTGTTAACATCATAATCCTAAAACATTAATTTAAGGCTCTTCCACATAATTTCATTTTGTACATTAAAAAATTAATTTGTGAATTAACTTTTATTTTCTGTTCACCGGAACTTTCTCAAGTATTTATACTGCTACTCTTCTCCCTTTCTCCTCCGCCAGCTAACAATACAATGTACAAACTGTTTGTTGTGTGAGTACAGACACCGCAACATCATCAGGATCCTCAAAAATGGGGACAGGAAGTAGTGCTGGGAGTTTATGCACTCAAAAAATTATTCAGGAAGAACATTTAGGCAGATTTAGGGCAGGAGGAGAGGATAAAGAGGGAGAAAATCTACGTTTTAATTTGCAGTCTGTCTGCAGGAGTTGGCTCTATATTCTCTCTGTGTATTAGTTCCTCTCTCTGTATAAACTAAAAAGAGGAGTAGGAGGAGGGGGAGGTGAAGGGGAGAGAGTATGCAAAGTCCGTACTATCTAACTTGAATTTAATATTTGTTCTCCCTTTCTGTCTTGAAGAGGATCCTCTCATCTCTCCTCCTCCTCCTTCTGTTTCTAAGAGACAAAGTCGGAGAAAATGGGTTTTTCACAATCACTTTCCTTAGCATCTTGGCCTTGTGCTCGTGTACAATCTTGAGTCTATCTGCCGAGATCCCAGTTTAGTCTACTTGGGTTTTCCACGGATTAGGGTTGGAGAGCGTCCCAGCGGGGAGTAGAGACAAAATATCACACACACACATGCATATCTTTTGCATATGCTCCCACACACACACAACTCCACACAGAGAGAGCTGGTTAAAGCTGATGAACTCGAGACGGTCTCTGCCACTCGTCTTTCTCCTACTTTCTCTTTTTTTCCTCTTTCGCTTTTCTTGCAGACTTTTCTTATTCAACAAACCAATTCACTTGCGGTCCTAAATGTACGCAAAAACTTACTTACTTTGCATCACTCGCCCTCTTCCTCCTCGTTGAGAAGAAAGGGATGGAGGAGAGACCTTTTATTTATGGCCAACACACTACATAATATATAACACACTTTCCCCTTCCTCCTTTCCCCTCTTTTTCTATCTCTCTCTCTTTCTCTCCACGTATTGCTCAGCTCAAAGAGAAACTCCTCGTCGAATTACACTGTTAAATTAGTTTACAAAATATATCACAACCCTCTCCTCTCCTCCTCTCCACACCCACACTTTTTATGGGATGGTAAATAGAAGAACGTCTTAAATGAGCAAGGAGTCCTCTTTATTCCATCCACTTTCCCATGTATTGGACCTACTTAGTCAGACTTTCTCCATACATTCACTTTCTCACAAAGAGAGAACTTTGGAGGGAGAGGGAGAGAGGAAAAGAACCACAAATGACTAATTAAACAGTCTTAATTATCGAAATTTACTAATTCCCCTCATCCCCTAACGAAGGCACATTTCACCTGTTCCCTCCTCCTCCATCCCCCAAAACAACTGCTTTGTGTGTGTTTTGTTTACCTGGAAATTTACTCGAGAAAAATTATTTTTAATTACAAACTCAGCTTAACTAAATGTATTTTGTTGGGGGTACTTTAGTAAAAAATACAAGGAGAGACTATCCCTCGTATCATGGGCTGATTATGGAATTAGAAAACTTTCCCTTCTCTTCCTTCTCATTCAAAGGATAATTTTTCTTCAAGAGCTTTTTCTCCACTTTCCCTTGATCCAACCATGACTACACAGCTTGTCCCGGAGTTTCCCCTTAGAATCACGATGACCTTTTGGAGAAGGAAGACGGATCGTGTGAAACGTGGATGTCAGACACAAAAGTCTTTATGAAAGGATGATTTCGAGATGGTGGTGAGGGAATAATTAAATGCATAGGTTTCTTCCTTGTTATCCAGGATCCTGTACTTCTCTCCCTCTCCTTCTCCCCTTCTGTTCGTGCGTGTGTGTGTGAGTTCCGAGTTAAAAAAAGAAGATTGTAAAAGGCGGAGGAGATGCTTAGGTTAGTTAGTTTTAGACGAGCTTCCGATTTCCGCATAAAATTTGAAGACAAAACGACATATAACATTGTCTACAATGTCGTACACACACACAGTGTGCATACATGTAGTATTCATGGGAGTGGGAGGGAGAGAGAGTGTTTTGTACATTGTCGTAAAGATGAGCTGGGAGGATTAGACGAGATTGGCAATCGGCTTCAATTCAATTCCAGCTTAGTCGTTTGGGTTGTCCGTATAAAACCGACACGGAGAAGAACAGTTTTAGATTTGGCTGAAGAAAAACGAGGGAGAAAGGGGGAGAGAGAACAATACAAAGTTCCCAAATAGGAAAGCTTGTGTCTACACACACACATGTATCTATAATACAAAAACACACATGCTTTGCCACATTCTCAATTTCCAGGCTAATCATATGCATCATCGCTTCCCCCTGTCCCCCTCTTTTGTCTGCTCAAATTTAATATGCATATTTAATACGTGTCTCTTTCTTCGAGACCGCTTCTGTGTGGATTTTGAGGAACATTAAACCCGAGTATTTTGATTGACGGGTTTGATCAATTCTTTCTGTTATCACAATTGTCTCAGATTCCTAGTCAATATTCAGGATGGGTAGGAAAGAGAGAGAGAGAGAGAGTGATTGTGGCCGTGTGATCATGAAACTGACAAAGATAATTGAAAAATTTAACATCGGGTGGAATTACGAAGCAACTGCCATCTAAATCCTACACAGCATGAAACTCATTTGTATTGCTTTCCCAAAGTTCATTTCCAAGTTTCCTGAGTCCTGTGTAAAAAATTGAGGGGGAAAGGACAAACGGGAAATCCTAAACAGAAACAATTTTGTATCAATAAATTCAAATGACCAGGTTGAGTTGGGGTGGGAGGAGGAGGAGGGGAAAACGGTTTGGTCGGTAGCTGACATGAAAATGCAGGTTGATACCCTCACTCCTTCTTCCTGGCAGACTGAATCATTTTCTTTCATTCCGAGTCTCCATTTGTTCGCCCCAATGCAGATAAAAAAAAATAGGCCATTGCTCATATGTCAACTGTTGTGATTTTTCTTTCTCTCTCTCTTTCTTCCTCTTTCTTACTTTTTTTCCCTCATATTTCCTGAATAACATTTTTCCCGCACGTTCCCTAATATAATAATATGAAAATGAAAAAAAGCGTGTGACAGGGGAGGGAGAGAAAGACAGCCCGGGTCCATTGGACTCGGGTTGAATGCAATGCAATGGAATGAGGGGGGAGTACATAGCATGCGTGTCAGTCATGACAATTTTCTAAAAAACTAAAACTAAAATTATTATTACTACGACTTACTACAATCTACATGGAAAATTAAATAGAACGCCTATTTTTACTAGCACACACACAAATACAAAAAACACACAGGTACACACTACACACACACAACAAACACACACACACAAACACACACATACACACACGAAAAACATGCTGATTATTGAAAAAAATAATAAAATGTAGTACACACAATGTTAGAAGGGAGAACCATAAAATTAGACTCGGTTAACGGTCCTCTCCATTCTCTCCATTAAAATGCATGCGGGCATTATGTGTCGTTGTGTAACGAGTTGGGCAGGGAGAAAGTCACTCAATACCACAATTTTCCGTGTGTGTGAGCACACAAACACACCACACCGCTTTTAGTCCGTAATTCCACACACACACAAAGACACACACACACACACAAAGAAATTATAGGGTGAGAAAATAGCCTTGTAATTTACAGTCATTTTCTCGAGTCAGATTGAAATCCCCCTTCAAAATATTCACAATGCAATTTTCTCTCCCTCCTTTCTCCTTTGAAACATGGGTTTTACACACACAGTCGCTTTTTGATTCCTCCCCTGCTTTTTGATGTGACCGCATTTAAGAATGTAGAAACCAGTAGTAAAATAGTAGTAAAATAAAGTAACATTTTTTTTTTGAAAATTTGTATGTGTCTCAGGGAAAAAGAAAAATGGGTCTCATCCATGCTTGACACTTCTCCATGTAGCCTTCATATAAACTGTGAAGAGATGAGAGAAAGAAGGAGGGACACCTTTTTTTGTGACATCATGTCTCCACATTTGTCACTTTGTTCGTGACACGGAGGAAGAGAAAAGACTTTCCTCTCTCCCATTGCATTGTCAACAATGGAATGCATTTTTGGGAGAAAGCGACAGAAATTTGCTGTTAAGAAATACAAAAAAGAAATTCATCAAATTTGATGTCTGCCTCTTCCTTCTTTCTCCAACTTTCTCCTTGTATACTTCAAGTGACAAGAGAATGAAGGATGTGTGTGCATTTTAAAAATACGAAGGATGGAGTGTAAAATTTCATAAAATAATACACCCAAAATGTGAATTTAACATTGAGTTGATGTATAGACCCAATAATTCACTCTTTGTCCAGTTTTTGACAGACCAATAATTTGTGCTCCCTTTGGTATAGCCACTTGACCTCCTACTTGGATAAACGTTTTCCTCTCTCTCTCTGATTAAGATTTGAAATGTTTCAAATCCTTTCGGGTTATTTGTCAAATTAAAATCCTCTCTCCCTCTCCGTCTTTCTTTCACTACAATTAGCCGGACTGCTCCTCCTCTTCCTAGACTGCGTCAAGGAGTCGTCCCTACCCAGTATACGTATACATACGTGTGTGTGTAGTGCGGCTTGGGTGAACAAATTGAAATAAAAAATGAGGGGGGGAGGAGGGGAGAGGGGGATGTTGAAACAAGATTCGTGTACACTCGTTGTGGGTGCTAGTCGTAACACATTTGCATTAAGTTGTTCCTGAATGCTGGGATTGCGTGCGACGCAATCTTGTTCACATTTTCTCTTAATATTTTCCACAGCTCAGCTCAGCTCAGGCCGCACACACACACACACGTACAGACACGGGGAGAGAGAGAGAAAGAGGGAATTGGTACAGTGTAAGTTGAAAAAATACTAGACGACATGGCAAGGTGCATATAAAGTAATAATCAGCAAAACCTTTATTTCTCAGCCGTATCTACACGAGTCTCCCAAGTCTCAACTACTTTCCCCCCTTTCTCTTTTTACTCCTACACACACTACACACACAGTACACACGTACTGTACACACACAATCTTACAAACAAAACAGGGTTTCTAGAAATTTAAGTGAATATTACGCTAATGGAGTCACGCAACTCCCGATTTTCTTCTCCTTTCTCATTCTCTTTGAGAACTCAAAATTGTGTACTCTCTCCATTTCTATCAATCCTTGTATTTACATGCAATCCCACGGGGGGAGTAAAAAAACGAAAGGGGCTTAACGATACAGTGGAGGTAACAGTAGAGGAAAATTCTCATTCCTCTCTCCTTTTGTACACAGGGAAAAAAGTTGATGAGTTGGAAAAGATGGAGAGCATGGGAAAAAGAAGGATGAGGAGGGGAGGAGGGCAGTCGGGAAAAACAGAATTGAAACAGAAGACTGTAATGGAGGAAGCTATTAGGAACAAGAAATCTGGGAATCTATAATAAGGATTTGGATTAGTTTTTGAAAAAGAGAAAAAGTTTTTCTTTTTTTTTTTGAAAAAAGATTTTGTTTCCTTGTAATAAGGGAAAATGAGGTAGAGTTTCTTTAATATGAGAGAAAGAAATATTGAGTCTTGTTAATATACTAACTCTCTACTGAACTCAGTGACTCGTACAGTAAAAAGTAATAATATTCTGAGAAAGATAGAGAGGAGAAAGTGGATTGTTCAAAATTATAGTTTTAAATTGGATGGAGAGGACGGAAAAACCTCGTTTATCTTTACCTTTTTTGTATTGTTTTTTATCTGAGGATGAAAGTTTTGAAGAGAAAATAATAATAAGTACTTTTTAGAAGGAGTCTCCTTATTTGAGAGTGGATTCTTCAAATTTAATTTTGCCTTCATATCCTCTTTTTAAAACAGAAGCCTATGGAGGCCACACACACATGAAGAGGACACTCTCTTTGTGTGTGCGTGTGCTTGTCTCTCTTTCTCTCTCTTTGTTGCTTTTTAAGTTTTAATATGACTCTCGTAAATACTGGTTTATAGTGTTAAAAAATATGAAGTTCTATCCCTCCTGTCTCCTCTTCTCTTTTCCCCCACAAGTGAAAGTCAAAATTCAAATTTTAGAAGGGCCTTTTTGTGTACAGACAAAAGGAAAACGGAATCGTCGCCAAAAAGTTCTGGACAGAAAGGTTTTTCTACATTTCTCTCTCTCTCTCTCTCTCTCTTCGTGGGATTTGAGCTGGTGGTGGTGGTGGGGGCTGGTCGGATTGGGTGAGAGCTGAGAGTGAGCTGAAATGAGTACAAGGTGAATTATAAATCATGTAGATTCAGAACTCATTAGGGAGACGGGGGCAAGGGAAATATAATGGAATGTGTATTGTGATATTATGAGAGTCAAATAAATCTCAGCCTCGGCTCATTGTGAGTTTTACGAGCCCAAACCCCCATCACTTTCCCCTTTCCCCTCTTCTTCTCTTGTTCACTTTTCTATGGAACTCTCCCTCCTCCACTACACTACACTGCATTGAGAGCTTTAATTTTGTCCAAATATTCTCCTCCCTCACTCCAGGAAAGCTACACAATGGAAAAAGTTGAAAATGTATATAGAGACTCTCATTATGACTCTCTCTCTCTATCCGCCCTGTGACATTGTCCGCTTGAATCTACACCAGGAAAACATTGTACAAGTGGGAGTAGAAATAATCATTTTTTCTCTCATTTCCTTGTCCACCTCCAGGTAAATCTCTCGAATTTTTAGCCACTTGAAAATTCAACATTTTTTTTCACAATTATTTTTTCTCTATGTAATTAAAATGGATATAGAGAAAACTAGAAAGAGACATTCCTTCATCCTGTTCCCCTGAGGGGAGACAACTGTTCAGACAAAAAATTCAAAACTACTCACCATCAAAAACATATATATGAATATTTTTTGTTCTCACATTTGTCCGTCCCTCCACTTTCTCTTCCTCTGTTCATCCCAAACTGAATTATAATTTAAATCCTCGAGTTTGTGGGGATTTTTTTTGAACACAGAAAAAAAACTTTTATATAGAAAAACTACTCTCTGACTGAAATTGAGTTTACTTTTCTGTCCCACTCGTCCTCCTTCTCCTCCAACATCCATCCAAGCCAAGTCAATGTGAATCTTAACTAAAAATAATTGCAATTTGACACTACATTTCTGGAGCCTCTCTTCCTCTTGTTTGCCCATAGTCTAGAGTGACAGTTGTTGTTGTTCGTTGGGATTGAGAGGAGTGGATTGGATTTAGATTTTGAAAGGACTGTTGTAGTTAACTTTGATTCGACCGACATACAAGAGTATAGTGAAAGCACACACACCCACACAGACACACACAAAGCAGAGTGGAACGAAAGGATTTGAAAAGTTGAGGGAAAAAGTATAAGGGGGGTAGGATGAGAGTAGCAGTTGGATTAGAGAGAGAGAAAAGAGTCGACTGCTCCTGTCGCCATAGTTTAATTTCTATGGGATAAAGAAGGGGGGAGTATTGAAAAGAAAATAAAGGATGGGTAATTGCATTTTTTCCCTACTTGTACTTTCTCCATCTATATCTCAATCTGCCAAGGACGGTGGAGTAGGATGGAAGGAGACAGCTTGCTATTTTGTGTGCTGTGCACTACACTGTGCTATGGCATGGGGTCTCCTTCCTTACGTATGAACAAATCAAGCGAATCATTCAACTTGATTTTTCTCCTTTTATTTTGCCAATTGGTTTCTTCCTCTTCATTTTTCATTCGTCCTCTCGCTCTCCCTTTCTCTCTCTCTCTCTTTCGTCATTCTACACGCTCCATTTTTTCATTATAAAGTACAAAGACGAGAAGACGAGGAATTCCACCGTCGTTCCACCGTCGTCCCGAATTACATAATACATTATTGTACGTACATACATGGCCCATGTCTTTGGTCGTGTGTACATCCCTTTCTCTCTCTCTCCTCTCCCTCCATGTATGTATTATGTATGGGTTAGATTGGGCGAGTAAAAATACTACGGGTTTTTTCTCTTTCCAAACAACCCCATAAAGCATAATACACACATAGAGAGAGAGAGAAGAAAAAGAGAAGCAGAGGCGAGGAGCAAGAAGCAGAGGAGAAAGAAGAGCCAACTCAGCAGTTTTCTCCTCTCCCGATTCTTCGATGAGAGACTTTCTCTGTTTTCTTTCTGTCCCCTGTATACACCTACACACGAGAAAATACAAGGGAAATCCTATACACAAACATACATTACACGCACACACACACAAATTTGCCATACTAGAAAGCTTCCATTTCAATTTGTTGAGAGTCAAGGGAGATAGGATAGCCATCCTCTCTCTCTCCATCTCTCCATGACATGGACATTGCACTCGCACACACATCAACCAACCACTTTTTCTGAGTAACTCTATCTTTGAGTAACAAAAATCCACTTCAATTTCATGGGTCAATACGCACTCGCACCTTCCCTTCCTTTTTGTCACCTGGAGTCGTCCCCTCTCTCTCGAGGGTTTCTCATCCTTCCATTCCAACTTTCTTTCCTGATACAAATTTTCACCACCGAATATAGTTAGAATGTACAGGGACAAATTTACAAGTGTGCGTTTGTATAAACCCATTTCCCATTGACATGCCATATAAAAATGTGGACCTTTCTCATTCGTACGGGTACACATACCATGTATAAAAGGAGAGCCATTTTTTGAAAAGAATCTTTATTTGTCTTCCTCTTCTACTGTCATCTGTTGAATTTTCCTGGGATCCTTCATCTACCCACTTGCCAATTGGCATTGGTAGAAAATTTTTATAGTAGTAGTGTAGTTCTCTCTTTCTCCCCTTTCTCCAAATTTGGGAAACAGCAAAGAGCGAAACGGAGGAAGAGGGAGAGGAAGAGGAAGAGAAAGAAAAGGCTGTCAGCAACAGTTACCATAATATTCTATAGGGTGAAATGTTTTCAAATGAATTGCATTGAAATTACCACGAATCTAGGGAGAGGGCTTTGGATTTTCCAAAATCTGCATACTTTTTATGTATCCTCCCGATTCTCTCGAACCCTTTCACTCCCGGTAAGAGCAATTCAGGCAGATTGAAAGCAAACAAAAGGAACAGATGCTGTGTCAAATTAAGCATAAAACCAAAAAACATTTGGTTTATCTCTATACTTTCCCTCACACTGCGTATACTGTATTTGTACAGAAGGCTTTTGTGTCCATGCGTTAATGTTACACAATACAGTATAGGAATGGGAGGATGGTTGTACGCACTAAATGGTATTGTTTTAATGGAGTCGTGCAGTCAGAATACAAAATTTTCCTTCATGCCAAAATTCGTTGGAGAAAGTGGAGAACAAGAGAGAAAGCTGGAAGGAAAAAGTCATGGGGAATCCCCTGGAAGGAGACTGTGATGTGATGTCGTTCTGACATAAATCGGCTTACATATTTTCCACGTTGATGGGTTAATTGAGAAATAGTGTGAGGATGCGTGTGGAGTTTAATTAATAAAATTACCTGTCTTGACAAAAGCAGGGGAGGAGGAAGGGAAAGGAGTGATTAGAGGATGGTAAGTGATATTAAAGGCTGTGTCTTTAGACAGAGAAGGGTCTTTTTGTACATCTCGAAGAATCTGTACAGAGAGAGAGAAAGTGAGACTGAGGGGAAGGATGAGGGCAGGAGAAGGAGCTTACATTTTAAAAGTAAATGACTAGACTTATGGCAAAGCATGTGTTTATTGTGCAAGATTGAGACGCTGTCTCTCTCCGACCAACCCCTCTCTCTCTCACTTTCTCCTCCCCTGCTATGTGGATGGTGAGAAAATGGAGATTGTTCTTGGGTTTGGAACTTGAGAAAGTGGTAGGTAAGAGTGTGTGCCCTGCTCACAGAGGATCCTTCACTTGTCTACCCTTCCAAATTTCTCATCCTCACACTCGCCCTATTCTCATGTGAATTCGCACTCTCCGCCCTCCTGTTCAATTAACCAGCACACTGTCATTAGCCTACTTAGGAGCAGCTCTTTGAGAGTGAGAGGGAGAGAGCGTAGCACATCTGGAGAAAGAGAGAAAATTTTACAATTTCTCTCTCTCTCATGGCCTTTCTCAACCTTTCACTTGGTTTCTGTACAAGCCTCCAGTCACAGCCACCCTTGTTCTCTCTCTCACTGGAGAAAAGCAAATGGAGAAAAGAGGATGGGAAAAAGCTGGGGTTTCTCAAACTTGAGAAATTTCCGAATCATCATCTCTCCCTTAATACAATATCCCACTGCATATGATGTACAGGACTTACTATGCAACTAATGTTTAATGCAACCATCACTTTTGACTTGAAATTTACATGAATAAAATACAAGACTGTTAGGCTCAACAACGACTGAACGGTACATCAGGAGAAAGCATCTTTCATTCCCTCTAGAGTCCTTTTATCCTTACAATATCGGCCTCTTTACGCTCACCCACTCTCTGTTACTTCCTCTTTCAAATGTGAATCACGAGGTAAGACACAATTAACTTGCCTCTTATCATCCACACCCGCATTTCTCTCTCTCTACACTTTCCCCCATCTCAAATGAAAATTTTCACACCCTTCAACTTTCTTTCTCTCTCCTATCCACCCACCCACTTCAGGCAGAATGCCAGCATACAATTGGAGAGAGCAAAAAATGATTATAAAAATACCGACTCTTTTTAAACGAATTAAAATTGTTGATCAACTTTTTTTTGGGTGATTCGAAGAAAGTGTGCTTTTGCCACGTTCTCCAACTTACACGGGAAGAAGGATCGTATTTTATCTAAACTGTCTCTGTCTCGCTTTCCTCGAGTGGAGAAAGGGGCCAAAAAAAGCGGAAGAAGATTTAGGGGAAAGGAGAGGTTTGGAATTCAAATGCAAATGCCAGGTAGCTACTTAAATGCGTGTCAGTGTTTGGGAGAAAGGAAGAAAAGGAGGGAAAATCCGTGTGGAAAACGCCGTTCAAGTCTTTAGTTAGATTTAAGTGTGTGAAGCTGCATTTGGGTCCCCAGAGTAACCCACCCTAAACACACAGACAATATGGGACGGAGGCTGAGGGATATGCAGCCATAGAGATATATTTATGCTGTGTGTGCTTTCTCAGCTCAATTGCCATGACACAAACGGACTCTCAATGGGCCTGAACAGTGGCAACTCATTGCTACTCCCCATTCCTCCCTGCCTTTGCCTGGGTATGTGAAGAAGAGAGACACACACTTGTGATTCATCAGGCATTCCGAGACCAATAATATTTATCTCTTGTAATTCTCTCTCTCAGCTTGTGTGTGTGTATGTGCGTGTGTTTTCAGAGTCTTCAAAGAGGCGGGCCCAACGTGGACCAGATTGTATGGCACAATAATATTAGGAGCGACTTATGCCATTTACTGTTGCATTTGAAACATCGGCTGCCATTTGCAGCCTTCCAAGTACTCGCCGACTTGGAGTAGGAGAAAGTGGCTGGAATTTTGGAGCTTCGTGTACTTTTCCAGAATCTTCAAGTAGCATGGAAGAGACGGAGAGAGACAGCGAGAGGGTGGAAAATACTGCCATATTTTATGTTGGTTCTTTCAATAATTGATGTTCCTCTCCATACCAAATATCTCTACACACTCGACACTTCAGCTCCTCCATTTTTTCACACACTCACACGCACACACTCATCCTTCTTATTGTTAGAGAGAGAGAGAGAGAGAGAGAATTTGGAAGACAAAACAAAGGATTCTGCCCCCAAAAAAATCTCCATGTAAATCGCTCTCGTTCGAAACTCCCATATGAAGAAATGTCAGGAGTGAAAGGAGTCTCCACTCCTCTCCATCTTAAAATTCGCTCAGGTAAACCCAGGGCTTAATTGCGACTTTCCCAAATTTGAATAATTGTCTCTGTCATCAGTCTCCAAAATGCAATGTGTTTGTCATCAAGAATAAAAAACTAGAAGGTTCATTCAGTTCCACAACATCCAAGCTAAAAGAGTACAAACGAATCTCTCTTTCTCTTTGCTTAACATCCGTACAAATTAAAAACTAGAATAAAAACAAGGTCTCTGTTTAACTTTTTAATTAGGGACATTTCCCAGGTTAATTTTCTCAAAAATATGCAAAGGATGATGCATCGTCCTGAGGCCATGTGTGTGGTTACCTGGAATTTGGTGCTTCACATGCAGTACGTATAGATAGAAAAAAGAGGAAAAAGCGTAGGTAAGAAAGTGTTGGAGAAGAAGAAAAAAACAATTTGTGCAAACGACGTACAGTTAGCTAGAGGACAAGTTGTGCTAAAATTCATTGTACAGGGTCTCGACCTCTGGATCACCGTTTCCTTGTGTGTTTTGTTGTGGATGAGTTAAACAAGGGTGAAGTGAAAGTTCCCCCTTTTCCTTCTCTCCCTCTCCTTTCTCCTCTTCTCTCTTTTAACTTTTTAACATTCTTCTCCGTTCTTTTGGCTTCCCAGAGAAATGCCGTGTCCTCGTCATGTTACAAACCACTTGAAATTCTCCTCTCGAGTTTTTACCAGGTTGGCTTCCTCTTTCTCCCCTGCCCCGGTTTCTTTCCCCTTCGCTCATGTGTGTCTGTGTCTAGTGTGTTTGTGTGTACGCGGGAGAGAGAGGGAGAGAGTAAAACCAAAGTTTTCAGAATTCTTTTATGAAAGTTAAATTAGAAACTTGGTGTACAGTTGAGTCCTTTCCGAAGAAGAGGAAGAGCACCACAGAAATGCGAAGGGCATTTTGTCTTGTAAGTTGAGAAAAAGAGATGAACTTTTTCTGGGTTAGTATGACTGGACTGGAGAGTAGAGCAGCTGGACGAGGGAAAAGGAGGGATGGACAGGAGAGGTCAGAGAAATAAAATGTGACTAGATTAGAATGCTGTTTAGTAAAAAAAGGGAATGGTAAAATTGAGAATTCCTTGACAGGGACAGAGCATTAGTATGCGTATTGTGCCCGGTCTTTTTTCTGCTCCGACTCTTCCGAGCTATGGAAATGGCAGGAGAGTCTTCGTACCCGTCTTCCCATACCCACGGACGCTTCCCCTCTTCTGTCTCTTTGTGGGCTTCTTGGGATTTTAACCTTGTTTCATGGATTGTGATTCTGTGGAATGCTACTATGTATGCATGTAGGGGAGGGAGTCGGGTCAACCTGACAGGGAATTGTAAAAATATAAAAATTGTACGCCATCCAAAGAATCCCCAATTTATGACCAACCTCCTTTTTGGGAAAATGTGAATTGAAGAAATGAGGGCGATTCACTCACATTTTTTTGTTGAAATTTGAATTCAGGTGCTTGATTTTTATTTTTGTAAAGTTTGAATAAATGTTCAGTTTTTTGAAATATTATTACAAAGTAGATGTACACAACATTATGTATACGATTTTAGAGGAAAGTGTTCATAGTGTCATATATTTAATTGTAGTTAGGTATTATTTTATCAGTATCAGTAAATAGATCGTTTGTGAATTAAAAGATTTATAGTGTAGCTTTGATTGTAAAATTTAATGTACTTAATATAATGAATGATGATGATACGTTTTGACAGTTTGTATTATATTATTTTAATAAATATAACAATATAAAGTTTTATTTCTAGTCACCTTTTTAAATATAGGTAGTTAACAAACGTCACAGTTTTGTTTACATTTTCCACTCAAAATTGATGCGTAAAATACAAATTCCATTTTAATTTAACGACTGTAAATATTTGCCAATTATCCCGTGTCTGTCTTTAAGCATACAGTAGTAGTATAGTGGTTGGGTGAGATGTGTGATATATTTTAGTGGCTGAAAACCTGTACCTGTGACTTTCTCCGTAATAATTTAAATTAACAAAAAAACTTTTCACCAATATTTGTGTGTGTTGGATTTGATTCTACTCTCCTATTTTCACTTACATGTATTTTATACTTATGGTTCACCACAAGGACAAAGTCCTTTTTTAAAGAGTGTTGCCTACATTAATTAATGTGTACTCTTATCCATCATTCACTTTTTATTTAAATTTGTAGTCAGGTACGTCCCCCAAATATTTCTTTTGTCTTTCTGTCCACCACACAAAGATAACTTTCTCTTCCACTTTCACATTTTTTTAAAGCTTAAATTGTTATTGCAGTTTTGCCAATTTATACCTTTCATACCAACATTCTTAGGTGTTTTTCTTTATAAAGACACGAATAATATGTACGAATATTTCTTCCAGGGACATTATCTGAATCATACATATATATACTTTTTTATATATATGTTAAACGGTATATCGCAAAAAATCCCCCTCTCAAATATTTTCAAATTTTGTATTTTTACATAGAATTAATATTTAACAACTAAGCTCTCTACTTTCTATTAGTACATGTAGTACATATTATGCAAGACTACATTCCTACTTACAATCTACTTTTTCCTTCACATTTAATTTAATTGTACCATTATACAACGTCTTATTCAAAAATTTAGTCAAAAAATAATTTCGTTTAAAATTGACTGGAAAATTATGCTTAAAAAAGAACTTTTCTCCTCCCATAGAATAGAATATAGGACACGTGACTATCAAGAACTAAAAAAATTCACCACACACACAATTGTTCAGCTTAAGTGTGAATTGTGACTCTGACGTACAACGTACATACCTGGAAGCGTGTGTTTGTGTGTGTGTGTGTTGGTTGTGTGTTGGTGTGAGGGGATGTCCGTTAAAGTCCTCATAAATCCAATAAAGTAATAATGATAATGGACATGTACCTAGACTCTAATGTTGATTGTAATATGCACGTGTTTTCCATGTGTGCTTGTGTGGGTGATATTGATAATTTATGAATGACTTGTACTTAAAAGAGAGCAGAGAGAGAGAGAGGGTGAGAGAAGAATTTAATTTATGCTTACAATAAATATGTTACAGAGTCACACTCCAAGGTATTTAAGTTTATACGGGAGGGAAAGGAAGGGAGAGGGGGAGGGGAAACATTGAGATAGAAACAGGATATGAATTCATGATTTTCTCTCTCCGCGGTTTTGTTTCACATGTTCTCCTCCTCTGAGGAGAAGGAGGAGGATGAGACTTGTGGGGCAAGGGTTTGTATGTATGGAATGGGATGAGGAGAAGGAGAAGGGTAGTTCATATGTTTAAAGACACCCAAGGGACTGGAAGAGCCATCAAAATTCAAGTATGAATGTAGCGGAGGTCCTCCATGGACTGAGAATAGGATTTTGTGCTCCTGAGATGTTGGTGCACTTGATGGTGGTGGGTTTCTTGCTCCGTAGGCACGTCGGACACTTGGAATGAATATAAGCTAGCAGAAGTGTTGGGCAGTCGAGGCCGGGAGGTGGGAGGATGTTTGTGTGAAGATGACTCGTCCCCTCCTCTCCCACCATTCGACGTCGTCGTCGTGAAGGATGGACCAAAACCTAGGCCAAATTCTTTCAAATTTTTCTGATACTGTTTCTGTTGAAAGAAATGGAATCTGTCCGAGGGTTTCCTTCTTAAACTTGCCCGAAATCCTGCATTCTCATTCCCCCCACATCCTCCTCCCATCCCACTTCCTCCACGTCCTCCTGGCCCACCAGTACTACTCACATTCATCCGGAGAAAACTATCATCTCCACGATGAAAAGAAGGGAATAGAGCTGAGGCAGAGGATGGGGGGAATAAACCGCTGCCTTTACTACCTGGGCTCAATTTTTTGTCATCACAACTACTCCCACCCAGGCCGTCATTACAATTCCCGAGGATACTACTCTTCCTCCCTCCAGTACAATGACGATGTTGTCTACAGTTTATATTCTCTAAGTCAAGGCCATCCCGTCCACTGTCAAATAGGGGAGGGTGATGATGTTTGTCTCCACCAATTGTCCCACCACCACCACGACGAAAATGTCCTAAGGGGGACGAGGCTCTCCAACAACAGTCCTCATGATCTTGTTCCTCGTGAAATAAAATCGAGTCTCCGCCGTCTTCACAGTCTCTGTAAAGAGAAGAAAAGGAGATAAAAATTGTAAAGTTCGTTTTGACACAATATTTACACACACACAGATTGAGTATGTGATACATGCAGTTCTTTGTGCTCCCCCTTTCTTCCTACTAGAGAGTGTCTTGTTTGTCAATACTGACAAAAAGAATGGGAAATTATGTAATGTCGTCATGTAGATTCTGAGCCCTCCCCCCAAAGGTGAATATTGAATTTGTGTGTGTGCGTGGGTGTGAGGGTGGGAGTGTGTGTTGTGTACACATTTTGTTTTTTCCTAGTCTGTATCTCTTCCCCTTAAAAATATTATGATTATCATAAACTCCTGCCATTCTGGCTAATGTGAACATTTTGGATTCTCTCTAGAGCTGTAATAATGGCAAGGCCATTAAATTACCATTGTACCTTGTGCAATCCGCTTTCCTTTCATGGTAGTCAGAGAAAGGATGGGGAAGAGAGGAAGGGAGGGGGAGGAAGGGAGGGAGGGGAGGACAACTGTGTGTGTGGAGGAGGAGTTTTTTATAGCGGAAAACAATGAAGGAAAAAAAACTGTCAAGAAAAATTCATGCTCGGATTTTACATTGTGTAAAATATGCAGGGCTTTCCCAGCACACACACACAGTCACTGGAACACACACACCCAGTTTTATTATAGAGAGGCACAAATATATTACATAAGATGAGAGGAGAGAGTGTCTAGGTCTGAGACAGTACTACATGGAAATAGGATTCTCATAGCCAATGTATTATGCATCACCTTCACGAAGGAAGTATATAGATTTGTGTGTGTGTCTGCTGTGCATACACACACACACTAAGTACATACGCACACACAAGGAAGTGTATGATATAAAGTCGTTAGTTTTTGTTATACGGCCGAGAAAAATATATACAACATAAAAATTGTAAGCTACCCCCTTACAAAGACGTAATTTATGTAAAATCCTCCCAAATCTTCCCTCCACTATCCCATTTTCCACACGAAAAAATTGACCTAGTAGCAAACTCTCTCTTTCTCTTTTCCCCCTTTCCCTCTACCCTGCACCGCAGAAAGAGACCATGGGAGAAAACTTCCATTTCTACGAGAGAGTGGGAAAGAGAGAGAGAGAGACACTGAGGAAGAGCATATATTGGGGAAAAAAGGAAAATACCTAAGCTCCTTTCTCCATCCTTTTCTTTACATCTCCTCCCTCACGCCCAAAAACTCCCCGCCAACAAATGACTGAGTGGAGAAGCCATCAACTTGCAGCATAGCAGGAGCTGGAAAAAAGAGAGAGAAAAACTCGGGCTTTTTTCGCAACCCGCATCTTTTTTCCCTCTCTCTCCCAATTTTTTGCATGCCATTCCCTGACTTGTTCTGTACACCGAGATGAAAGTTTTTCTTTTTCCTCCTTCTCCCATGCATTTTATTTCCTATTGGAATAGAAGAGCCCACACACACTACACACTACATACGGAGAGAGAGAAGGATGCAGTATATTTATAAAAAGGGAGAAAGAAAAAGGAGACTGTTGTGTAAAAGGCCATTTGTACATTATCGGAAATACGATCCATCAGCTGGAGTTCATTGCCAAGTCAGTCATATGATATGCCATGATATACCCTCCTCCTCCTCCAACATCTAGAAATAAAGATGAGCACAAGATAGATGATGATGATGCGAGTTGGAATTGGAATTTTTTGAACACACACACTCACACACCCAACCACAACCACACACACACTTATGATGTATAGATACAACCCAACCACATCATCATCAAACAACAGCAACAGTTGGATAAGTCAATGACTGAACATGTGCACTGTACATTCATCCCCATAGCAAACAATATATAATATAAATTGTGAATTTTTTTACTACTCTGGGCGAACTGTCTCCCAGCCATCCCGTTTACCACAGAGGCAAATACAGAGGCAAAAAAAACCCAACGCCCTTTGCCCCTCTGACATGTCGAAAAATTATCTTGCATTTTCCAAACACGATTTCACTCTTACCCAACAAACAGCCAATGAATATAATAAATTGCTCTGGAGGGGAGATTGGAAGAACAAAGTAGAAAATGGGAATTTCCTTCCCTCCCCCTACTGCTCTCTCTCACTCAACAATATATATGTATATATGTAGATAGACATACATGGAGGATGAAAAAAATTTGAATTTATATCGGGAGATGTAGAATTGGAGAAAGTGGGAAAGAGGGAATGTGAGAGAAAGAGAGGGTCTCTATCTTTTTAAATTGATAATATGTGTCCCTCTCTGCCTTTGGCATAGCAGGAAGGAAGGAAGGTAAAAAAATAGATATAAAAACTTTGACATATTCCACAATTTTCTCTACAATGTGTACAAAAAGTGTATGAGTACTTTCACTATTGTCTGTGTGTGAGTATGTACTTTCTCCCTCCCTTGCATTTTCACTATTTAGATTTACGACACAGTTTTTTATACCTATGTAGTATGTACAGACTAGTACAGCGGTAAGAAAACGTAGAGGGAAAAAGGGTTAGTATGGACCATCAAAGAATCTCACACAAGATTCTGCATCCAACTGAGATGAAGTGCATTGGCTAGAAGAAAATAGTGTATTGAGAGAACTCGAAGTGCATCCTTTTTCTCTTCCTCTCTTTTATTCTTGTACACACAATAAAAGAAAATACAGCTCAGCTCAAACTACCTGGAACCAAAGGAAAGGAAAGGGAGTGAGGGTGAATTTGCAGTTTGGAACAAATGGGAAAAGAAAATATATAAAGGATCCTGAAGAGTCCAGGAAAGTACGAGAAAAGAAGGGAGAGGAGAGAGAAAGAGAAAAAGTTTACTTACAAATGATGAAAGTCTCGCTCTTTGGCTGATCCGGCAGAGATGCTGAACCATCTGACACAACCCCAGACGACCAGAACAAAAGCAAAGTTGAGACAGCAAGTGATGGCGACGACAATGAGAACATCATCCGTTTTATAGCATGGATCAACATGGACTTGCTTCAGGATTGACTTTTTTGTGTCTGTCACCACATAACCTTTGTCCTCCTTGTCTAGACCCTTCCCCCCTTCTCCTCCATCCTCCAAGTCCTCATCATTCTCACTGAGGATGATGGGACGGTGATGATGAGTCTGAGAACTGTCAACATGTTTATAATTTTGTTGCTGTTTGTTGTGTGGTGGTATAACATCCTGTACTCTCCTCTCCTCTTCCTCCCCTCCTTCCACTTGAATGTCATCTCGTCTTGATGAGGGTCGTCTTCTTTGAGAGCCAATATTCTCTCCTACATCTTCATCCAAAGCCAAAGAGGCAGGACGAACGGTGGATCCGAGCCGTGAGTTGGCATGATTACTTTTCCCTCCTCCTCCGCTGCCTCTCCGTCGACTACTCCCATCCTCAACTTTTCCCTCTGTCTCACCATCAAAATCACTTGACTCTACAGAATCTGATAAAGAATCTTCCATCACAGCCAATGAGGGGGAGGAGGGTGGAGGAGGAGGAGGGGAAGAGATAGCCACCACAAAAGAAGATGAGGATTTTTTCTTCTGTCTATTTCCTTTCCTTTGACTCCGGCCATTGCCAGATGTTGAGGAGGAGGAGGGGAAAGGCAAGATGGTTGTACTTGTACTTGAGGCTCGTCTCCTCTCAGGCTCAAAACTATTACTATTCTCATTAACGTTATTATCCTCATCATCCTCATTATTATTATCTGAGGATGAGGATGAGGAGGATTTAGCTCCTCCTTTCCGTTTCCTCCCACCAGACTGACTCTTATAGTTGGGGTTGATGGCGGACGATCCTGGATTATCCCATGGGGACAATCCTCCTGAAGAGCCGGAATTCATGTCTTGATCATGACTACCGCTGCTACTGCTGCTTTGTCCGGACAATTGGGACTGATAATAAGGGTCAAAGTTGTCTCGTGTACCGAGCTTCGTTGACTTTTGACCGTCGTTATCATGTGGGAATCCATTGTTACCCACTCCTCCTCCACCACCACCACCACCGGGACTACTGCTATGATAATTAGATTTACGACCATTTGGTTGTTGTTGTTCTTGGTTTTCAGTGGAGGCTCTGAAACGACTTGGATTCGGGTCAAGAATCATTCGTTCTACCATGGACAAGTCTAAGCCACCTCCACCCAACTTTTTCATGGCATGTCGAATCTTGTGAAAGCCCACAGAAGAGGAGGCGGCTGCTGAGGAAGATGTTTGAACAGGGGATGGAGACGCTTGATACTGGTCAGAAGACCGACTTTTCCACATGTCTCCATTTTTATTTGAAGGGTCATACTCGGGGTCAACGGAAATGTCAGGTTTTTGTCTACTCCGACGATTTCTACTTTTACTCTCAAATGTAGATGCCTTGTCCGTTTCTCCGGGTTCCGGATTTGAGACCAGAGGTAGGGCTAAAGGTTCACTTGGAATGTCACTGTCATCCTCCTCCTCATCTTCTTCCTCCTCTTCGTCAACTATACTCCGTTTCACCCGGGTATGGTGACGTTTAAATAAATTTTGGAGTCGACCTCGAAAGTAGCCGATAAAAAATTGGAATCCAGATGAACCAGGCGTTGTGGAGGACAATTGGTTTTCCGGGTCAGCTCGAGGAAAATCTAGTAAAAGAGAGAGAAAAAAATAGAAAAATTTTATTGTCAATCAGTTTTCCTCATTGGTAATGGGAGAATGGCATTAGTCTTCATCATTCTAGATTAAAAGACCCTGTTTAAAATCACACTAGTGGATTGGCACTGATTACTTTCTCCCTCTCTCCCTTTCTCCAGTTTCATTGAGTAAGACAGCTGGTGTACAGCGTAAAACAGACAGAGGAGGAGGAGGAGGGAGAAAAGTGAAAAATGATCCTCCATCACTTATCGTTACTTCTAAATAAGACACATTTTATCGCCATCACCAGTAACATATCCAGTCACACAGAGTCAAAAGAAAGTAACTCAGAGAGTTATCAAGTGCAAAGATCTCATCATATCCTTTTTTTCTCCTTAACTCTTTCCTTTAGTTTTCTCTCTCCTCTTTTTTTTCTCTCACTTTGTGTGTCTTGGCTCAGCTACACAATATATGGAAGAGAGGGAAAAAAACTTGATATTTTTTTTGGGTATATTGCAACAGCTTCCTTCATTCTACGGTCATTGAAGCAATCAGCCAAATCTATGGAGCGAAAAGGAAGAGAAAGTCTATATAAAAAAGTGTACCATTACAAGCTATTACAAATGTGTATGTATCCTAAACTTAATACTCTCTCGTACTTGAGACACAATGATTGTGTGTGTGTGTGTGTAGATATGCACATGGTGTTTGGTGTGAGCCAGTCCAAAGGGCTTCTACATTTTATCATTGTACAATAAAAATCTTTTTATATAGAGAGAAGAAACTATAAAATATATTTATATAAGCACACACATTCCCTACTTTCTCTCTCTCTCTTTGTCTCGTATCAATTCGATTCCATTCTTCTTATTCTTCCGCCTTTCTCTCTCTGTCTCTCCCTCTATCACACACACATGGTCTTTCATTTAGTCTCTCTCTCTTTCTCCTGCCATTTTTTATGGGGTCACGTTCGCATTGAAAGATTTATGGAACCGTGTAAATCTTACTTGAAATCCTTTTCTCTCCTTCGCCTCTTTCTCCTTTCTCTCCCTCTCTCTCTCTCGCTGCATGTATGAGAGACACCAGCAAGATTTTCGACAACCAGCTTAAGCAACGAATTAAACCTTTTTTATGGCTAATGTCATTCTCTTTACTCCCCGCTTCTTCTTCCTCATCATCATTCTCCCTTACAATTCCCTATTCAATTTTTTTTCATTGCATCACCAGCAATTCCTAAACAACAACCAATCACATACAAACACATGAGGAGAAGAGCGTCACATAAAAATATATGAACTATTCAGTAATAACGGTGTATGTGGACGTGTGTGTCTTAATATCCCCTCAAATTACTTGAGAACCCACGACGATATTGTTCGGATACAAAAGAAACAAGAGAGAAAAGAACAACAAACAATTGTTGATCCTGGAATCGGAAGAAAAGGACGAATTGAATTTTTTCGATGTAATTTGTAATTTCTTTTTTTTTCCAAACCTCACGAATCCAATCAAAATTACTTTGTATCTGTCTCTCCCTTCCTACTTTCTCCGTACAACCAAAAATTAATCTAGTGTAAATCCTCTCCCTCTTGTTCTGACTCACCAATTGAGGACGACGCGAAGGACACAAAGAAACCGGGTCTCTTTCAATAAATAACACATACACACACAGCCCTCTGAAAAATCCTTTTGCTCCTTTGTCCTTCTATGTTTTCTCTGTCTAAAAAGAATTAGGAGACTTTCCGTCTAATACTTGAGAAAGACAGCGTGTTATAAAGTTAAAGTTAAATTCAATGACAAACACGATGTGGACGGAACACCCACCGTCCATTCAAGTGAAGAGAAAGACAGTCCAAAGGCAGTAGCAGCAGCAACCGCTCTCCTTTCTCTGTACTTCTGAGTTTGAGTTAGAGGTGGCTTTATATATTAAATTGACTATGATGAAATTACATGGAAGTGAACACACACAGCCTTCATGCCATCTCGAAAAGAGAGACTCTGAAAGAGTGAGAGAGAGAGGGAAAAGAGAAAGCGATAAGACACCACACTTTTGGAAAGCAGACAATTTTACAGAGGATATCGTAGAGACCAGAGGAGGAGGAGGAGGCGGGGAAGAGAGAAAAAGACGGAAACAGAGAAAAGAGTCTTGAAGAGAATGAGACAGGCGAGTTTCCTTCTCTCGAACGCCTTCTCATTCCGTTTTCCATTCAATCCCCACTCTTCCCTCCACTTCTCTCCACATATTCCCACACAGTGTGTGTGTACATACAAGGAAAAAAGTTTATATTATACAGCATACACAGAGTTTAGACCGTTCCCTTGCTGCGTGTGTGTGTATGTGTCCATATTATAGTTTTCCAGCCAAAAAACTTTCTCTCAGCCAAGAATGATGGAGCAAGCGGAGAAGGTATTATTTAATCTCATGCCTACGCACACATATTATGTAGACACATTGCTATAGTCTTATGTATAGAGAGAGAAAGTAGGAGAAGGAGACCAAATATTGGGATATTGCTGTGGCTCTTTAAGAATTTCCTTCTGACTCTCCGAGGAGTTTGGCACATGACTATCTTTGAGGAGGAGGAGGAGGAGAAAGAGGGGAGATATGTGGGGTGCTTATGTCATAAAATGAAATGAGAGCATCCCAATCACAGTCACCCCCACCCCATACAACAAGGAGGAAATTTGACGTAAAAAGTAAAAGTACTAGTTGTATGTCTTCCTTTTTTCCATAAAAAAAGTTGGACCACGCATCACGTGACAATAATAATTGAATTGAGTGAAAATCCTTGGGGAAAGCGTCCTCGCCCCTTTCCCTTCGTGTACACACATACACTTACAGTCAGACACTTTGCCGCAATTTCCTCTGACATTCCTTTATCTAAAATTATTTCGAATCTATGCCCGATTGCCCTTCCGACTGTCAGCCATCTGAAATTTGAAGATTTTGGGCTTTTGAAGATGCGAGGACGGGGATTTTTGTAGAAAAAAAGAAAATACTCTTGGCTTTTCCATGTAGTTTGTCAATGAGAATATTTTTTTTGTTTAAAAAATGGATGATATATCTGTAAGCACAACCGTATCTATTGTAAGAGAGAAAAAGAAGAATTCTTTTTTTATTTGTTTCCGGCCCATGAAGAAAATGATTGCTTGTTATTTTTGAAAAGGTTTTCTTTTTTCACAGAGCAGTCTGATGGAAAGATGGAATGTGACAAAATGATATGCTTGCCCACCCTTCTGTTAAGTATGGTTCATCAAGGTGGAAAAATGAGACAACCCCACGTCGCCTCCCATTCTTCCCAGATTTTTCTCCTTTCTCGCCTTTTCTTCTCTTCACACACACACACGGGATATGGAGGATCCAGAAAAGAGTTAAAAGAGGAATGAGAAAGGGAAAGTGGGGAAAGATTTAAGACGAGGTTTTTTTGTCCTTATCCTCAGCTTGTCACAATCCTTTCCTCTCTCTCTTTTTCTTGTTCTCACAACCGGGGATACGGTTAGATGCTCTCTCCGTCTTATTGGAACCCCAACGATACAATGTCAATGGGTTCGTTGTGTGTGTGTGTGGCGGCTTTTCTTTCCTTCCTCTCGACAGCTTTTCATTATCCACACTTGATATCCTAGATTATCCCTTAGCCTTCCATTCTCCCCTCGCATCACCATGAACATTCCATTGTCTGACTTTCTCTCGACTTTCTCCACTCTGTATAGTCGCTTGCATAAAACCAGAGTTGATAGGATTTTATTAAAAAATGTTATTAATTTTATTCCTTCTTCACATCCAGCCTCTATTCAGAAATACACACAGAGACACACACGCAGAAACTTTTCCATCTCAACTTTCTCCACAGCACTTAAGCTAATAGCTTTCTCCTTGATCCAGATCTCCCGATTCAAAATATAAATAATGGACTATTGTAGTCCCAATAATTCAGCAACCATATTTTATGGAATGGTCATAAGTATTTTAAATAGACTCTTAAATATTTTTTTACAAATTTAAGCCCAATCTCCTCATCCTCTTCTTGGAAAATAACAATAGAGATTGTGGAGAGTGAACAAGTGTAAATGAAGTAGTGGAGAAGTAGTGGATGATCATCATACAATATGAAAATCTCTGTTCGCTTTCACTCCCCTCACAATGCACATCCATCCCTCTCCACATACATCCCACTCACATGGAATATGTTAAGAGGAGGGGGAGGGAAAAGCAAACATAACATGGGACTCAAGTACTAATTAAATCTCCAGCATTACGGCTCTTGTTCCACAATGTTGGCTTATCATCTAAATGCTCTCCCTCTCTCCTAACGTAATTGTCCGGAGCACGCAACGATTCTCTCCCACTCTCCATCTCTCCACTCCAAGGCTGCAGATTGAACTTGCAAAATTATAATTACAATGGCAATACCCATATAGCGATTGCCATCCCAGCCAATCTGACTAAGTATAAGTATAATGGAGGGAGGGAGGAGGAGGGAGGAAAACTATTGCATGTATCTTTTAATTTTATCAGTTTCTCTCTCTCTACATAAAAGCGGATTTCCCCTTTTACAATCCCTTCACCACAGAATCCATGGCCACAAAAATAACCCCAATTACGCTCTTAAGCTGGGATACTTTCCCCTATCCTACCCCCCCGCGAAAAATAAAATTAACCAGAGAATTTCATTAGCTTCACAATCCTTCAGAGTCTAGTCTGTCCCCCTTTTTTCCGATGAGAGCGCAAATCCGAAAAAAATTATCATTACTTTTTTAGGAGATTTTTTTTAAAAAAATCAATTATAATGTCTAGCTAGAGAGAAAAAAAATTCCATTAATTTTGCACAGCTTGGTTTGGTATCAAGGCCGTGCCTTGGACGAATAGTTCTTTACAAGGTAAATCACACACACACACACATGTGTGTGTACACTGTACACAGAGAAAGGAGAGAGAGAGAAAGCGTGTGTTGCTAATGAGACTAGAGCAAACAATTCGATTGCATGTTGGACTCTCGTAATAACCCTAGATTCATTCATTCATCAAAAAAAA
>WJFB01001333.1:0-33297 GCA_009870185.1 Pygmarrhopalites habei | reverse complement strand
GGCAGAAAGATTTTCTTATCTTTGTTTACATAGGCCTTCGGGTGAAGCATCTTATCAAGGGAACTTTGAAGGGAACATTTCCCAGAAATGTTCCCAAAATTAAGTACCCCTTCACTTTACTTTGTATATATGCTTGAAGTTCAAGCCTTGAACCAATAAGAAGGAATCTATATCCGAGCCTGGATATCCGAGCCTGGATATAGATTCCTTCTTATTGGTTCGCCTCCCCTACAACAGGTTCTGACAGTGGAACATAGAAAGTTTCCATTCTTCTATATATGTTCGTTGCCAGACAGTTACGAGAGAAGTCTTGTCAGTCCCCCTCATAACCTTATCCCGTCCCGTTTTCACACATACCGTAAAAGTTAAAGTAAAGTGCAAACCTCCTATTATATTTTTCCAAAAATGTTTAAAAAACAGTCCAAATCCCTCCATCTTTTTCTTTCCATGTACTTGAGATTGTCAACACCCTCTCTCAAGAATTTGTTGTTTTCCCCCGTAATTGATGTTTACCTTTTTTATGCCTGATTTTTTGTCTGCGATTTTTTTGAGTACGGTTTTAATGTATTATGTATGTGCACAGCAAAAAAATGTCTGGTGTGTGTGTGTTCCTTCATTCTGACAGATGAGGTTATGTTTGGACTTGTACATAGTGCATAATGTATTATTTGCACGATGCGCTGCTCTTGCCCCTACTCAGCTTTCTCTCTTCCTCTCTTTCTAGTCCATCACATTCTCCATGGTTCTATTTCCTTGGACACAAAACCCACAAAATAAAATGTTCCTGGCTGCCAACTTACTTGCAGCTCCTTTCCCGTTTTCCAGTGCCTTAACTTTCTACATGTGTGTATGTGTGTGTGTTTGTGATTTCATATCCCTCTATTCTCCTGTCAACGTCAACCTCTTTTCTTCCTTTCTCGTCCCAAGTCACCATCAATATGCTTTTGCCTTTTGCTGTTTGCGAGGGAAGAGGAAAACATGAAAAACAACAACATGATCCATCCAAAGTTAGCTCTTTTCTCTTCACAAAATTGAGAGAGGGAGGGAGGGAAGGACAGAAAGGGCAGACGAGGTCACCATTTAATTTTGTCATCAGCAGTCAACAGCAAGTCCAATGGCTTAAAGTCTTCCCCTTCTCTCTAAAAAAAGACAAAGTAGGAGGAGGAGGGAGAATGGTTAACAAAAAACATTGTTTACTTATCGCCCAACTCTCAGCAACAGTAGAAAAAGAAAATTTTCAAAACCTTGAACTAAGAAAAGGAGACAAAGACAAAGGAAGGGGGATAAATTACAAAGGGAGAAAGTGAACAAACTTTTCCCTCCTCTTTTCTGACATTCCTTTCTCTCTCTTTCTCTGCTGATGTTTTTGATGATATTGGTGCTGTGGTGATGTAGAAAATTAACAAGGTCGGACAATGCTGAGTCTTGTTACTTTCTCTCTCTTTCTCTCAAAACTCTATTTCCTTGGCCCCTTGTAAAAAATATAAAATACAAATACAAATGGAAGGAAGAATGACTATAAAAAATGATGTGTTCACAGCATTGAATTCTAAATCAAAGTAAGCACTGGTCGTGTGGAGTATAAATGGCAAACTATCCTTTGGTCTACCTACATCCCAACCCACACTACATCAGTATTCAACCCTCTCCACAAATTCATAAGGAACACACAGGGAAGGGAGGATGGATAGGAGGGATTATGAAACGAGAGAGAGAGAATGTTAGTGGTGTGTGTGTGTATTACACATAGTATCATGGATGTACATGGATTAAAATATGACCTACTTCCATTGGCCCGAAATGGAGCTCAAATGTCCAGAAACATTTCCTGTTTTTTTCTTCATCTTTGACGCCTCACTCCATACACACAGACACTCAGGCCTATACTAAAGACGAAGGGTTAGGATATGGGCTTCATTCCAGATAGATAGAAAGAGGAGGAGAGATGGGAGAGAGAGAAAAAATTATGGAAACTACTCTTCACCATGTAGTAAACTTTCTCCCATGCATTACTTCCAAGATATTTCACTTTCCGCACTGCACTCTCCTCCTCCCTGTTTCTCTCTTTGTCTGTCTGTCTCTCTTCCCCTCTTGCTCTTTCCAACAGATCAGACGCTGAGAGTCAAAATATTCTCATTTTCTCTTTCTTATTCTCCGTGTCTTCTCTTCCATGCTTATTGTCTCCATTCCCAGAGTGTAAAAAGCACTGATTTTTTTCTCCGTCTTTCTCGTATATCCTCTGTTCCCTCACGTTCATAGTCAAGTACTGCTATTTTTAAGGGGTTTGAAAAAAAAGCCTTAAAAGAATACTCGAGAATTAGAGCAAGTCAAATATACACACACACAGCCACACCAGCAAAAGTCCACTTTGAAACTCAGTTTTTTTAAAGAATTTTTTGTCTTTCTCTTTGAACATTTCCTTGCATGCGTGCTTCTTTTCCCTCTAAATCTTCCGGCTTGTTTCCACTAAATTGTAAAATTCTTTGTATTAATTATGACGCGGGAGGAAGGAAAGAATTTTGGAGTAGTTGAACAAATGAGTAGAAACACACACGCACACACACACAAATGTGTACAATGTAAATGGAGTTTCTACATCTGGTTTTAACTCTCTTTTTGTTTGTGCAAGGCTGTGACTCCTTTCGCCTTCTCACTCTCATATAAGAGAGTGTACGTAAACATATGTGTGTGGACTGGAAGGGAGAAAGTTGCCGATGCAATGCAAAGTTGATTTACTCTGTTTTTTCCTCATGCCTTGCAAATTTGAGGAATTTACTCAAAAAAACGCTGTATGCCTCAAACAAAGCCCTACAGACTAAACACAAGAGTATGAAGAGGAATGTGGAAGTTAAAAGAGAAAGTAAATTTGGGGAGTCATGGCGTAAGCGTGATTTTACATTGAGAAAAACAGATTTTTTTCCTCAGTCACTTTTATACACATATTTTTATACGTGCACAAGATGTGTGTTTATGTTTGTGTGTTGTTTGTGGAGGAGATGAAAAATATCATGATAAACTGTGTATTTTGTTTACGACGCACTTTCTCTCCTTTACACTTGTAAATGGCATTATTTTCGTAGACAAAAGTAAAGGGACGACCCTCACACACTGAAAATACGGAGGAAGAGAGAGAGAGGGAGACGAGACAATTTAGGAGGGAAAGTATAGGGTGAATATTTCTCCGTTTTCTTGGATTTAGATTTTGAACCAATGTTACTGCAGACAAAGTAGAGAGGATGAGAGAAATGACTATTGGAATACAGGCAAGTCGTTACTCTTAAAGAGTACCCTACACATGTGTGTACATCTATTGGACCAACTTGTGTGCAATGCAATATTTGTAGGAGGGAGAGAAAGTAAGGACTGCAGTACACACTATTCTGTGGAGGGAAGAAAGTGGGAAAGTGAGAGAAGAAAGTCTTGAGTTTTGGAAACAAGATTGAGATTGGTTTCTCAGATTAGAAGATTGCATGGCCCACACACACCACATCGACTAGAATAGGATGAAGAGAGAGAGAGGGTACAGGAGAGAGAATAAATGGTTCCTTGTTGTGTTTGGTTTAGGGTGAAGGGATGGATGGATTGTTGGTGGTTAGTTGAGTCAACGTCAACTGGAATGTACAGCAGTACTGCACATCCCAGTCAGTCTAGTACTGGCTAAATGGATACACACACAAACACATGAACAGAGTGAGACAGAGAGAGTATCTCCTTCATGTCATAGAAACTTGTTCTAATCTAATGTAATGCAAAACATGGAGGGTACGCAATGGAGATAGATAGCTCGAACATAGTGAAAAAGAAAGAATTTTTTCCCTCTCTCTCACTTTCTCTCCAACACTTTACGCTTCCGCTTACAAACATAAAATAGAGCCAGCCAGAAGAGATAACCCAACAGGAAAACCCCCCCTTCCCCTAACCCGATCCCCCTCTCCTCATTTTCTCTCTCTCTCTTCTTATGTAAATGTACGCTACGTATGTTTCCTTCCATTGTCTTTCTCTGTCGAGTCAAAAAAATTCTCATCCTCATGTCTCTTCGTCTTGTATGTGGTTCATAGAAAGAAAGTGAGAGAAAGGATGGGAAGAGATATATTGTGAAGAACTCGAACTTTGTTTTGTGGTTGACGTTGGCGGGTTGGCTGGTGTGGTGGTGACTATGGCGTTCTTTTCTTCTGTGTTGGAGAAAGCTAAAGAAAAATCAAAGGCAAGAGTTTTTCTATTGTGTGTGTATACACAACGTGTGTGTGTGGCCAGATAGGATGATACTGTGTAGACCTAGAGAAAGGAGGAGGCTTGAGAGGAGTAAGGGGCGGCAAGTGAGAAAAACAACATGGGAAATTGGTTGAGATTGGTGATGGAGATGAGAAGTGATCCTGACTCAAATGCAAGATGAATTTGCCAACGACTCTCGTTTTTCTTTACTCAACCGTGTCAAAAATCAATCACTTTTTCTCTACTCTCTCTCTCTCTAGCCTTCAAGCCTCATTTTCTAGTCTCAGAAAATCTCCCGCCACAAAACCTTTCCCTTTTCTCTATCCACAATGTTCAGTCGCGGTGGAGAAAATATAACAACTTTCTCTTTTGCTCGCATGTGTACTATGTGTGTGTGTTTTTCCTATCCGCAGTCCACAGTCATAACTTTTGCCGATAAGTCCGAGCAGAAAATGTAATTTATACAAGCCAGCTTCCATTTTATCGCTCATATTTCCTACATGTATCCATCATTTTGCATTTGTGTGTTGTACTACAGTGGATGCGTGTGTGTGGTTCTGGGTGAGCAAAAAGGACAATAACAAAAAAATCGCAAACTCCCAACACAACTAAATACTGTACGTTGTTCCACCTCTCCTTTTTTATTTATTATATGTTGTACTGTCAAGCACAATTTTTTAAATGGGGCCCTTATTCAATGGACACATCAAAGAAGCAGAAAATAACAACAATTTGCAATTTATATGATGTACAAAATGTAAACTATTTTTTGTACGTTGATCTAGTTTTTCTAATCATTTTCTAATTAGAAGCACGTGGAGGAAGAATCTCTCCAGCCACAAAAGATAACCTTCAGACCACCCAAGCAACTCTTAATATTTTCTTTGAGAAAATTAATTAACGACAAAATAACTGCTCCAATTTTTATCAAATTTTCTTCTGCCTCTAGTTTACTCCATGTGTAGTCTTCACCGTCCGATCCTTTGAGATCTCTTAGTATCCTAGGAGTGTAGTGAGGAAACTTATGGAAAGATAAACGCTTTCTCTTTCAAGAATGAAAGGTGGTTTCGAGATCGGATAATAAATTTTCTGTTTCACAAGATCGGGGCGAGACAAAGGCACGATTCATTGATTCTCCTTATGCTGGATAATGCGGAGAAAGTAGTGAAAATTTAAAAATTTCTGTTATCTCTCTTCCTCACTTTCTCCCTTCTATCGTTTCTCTCCCTCACTTTCTCCCTCCTATCGTTTCTCTCCCTCACTTTCTCCCTTACTCGTTTCTGTCGTCTTTGAATGAGAGGATCAGCCTCAGTAGATTTTTGGTATGGAGTATTTGAAAGGGCGAATGGTTAAACGAAAAGACAAAAGCTGTGTCGACTGTGTGCGTACATGTGGAAAATCAAAAAGAAGAAGGAGGAGGATAGAGTAGAGTAGAAAAGAAAGGAGAATTACAAGTTGACTGTGTAGGATGTGTGTAGTATTAAATATCTTTGCTCGTGAGCCTGAGGTTCACAAATTCTGGAATGGAATAAGAGAAAAGTATATACTCCACAGTCTACGTTTTCACAGACAGATCTGATATACAAGGACCGTATCAGGACTCTCAACTACTCCACAGTACACACACACACACACACGCACTCTCTCAATGGAGAACCAAGAGGGAAGATTGAAGGGTAATAGTATGGAGAGGAGGGAGGGAAAGCTTGGGAGTGTGAAGAGTGTTGAATTTGTCTGTGCACAACTCGGCTTTCAACCGCTGATTCCTTTGTGGCTCAGCTGTCATTTTAGGTTTAGATTCATTGGATCGGAATAAAATATTATAATGTCATTCGACATCATCCCTCTTCCCTTTACATAAGTGTCCGGAAATGTACTCAAACTCTATTCACACTATTCAACGAAACTTCTCTCTCCCTCTCTCAACATACACGTTCTCATCTTCATCTTCTTTCACTCTCTCCTTCCTATTCCCTTTGTCAGTCCCCACTCCTCACTCTCACCGCCCTTAAAAACCACTTAAAAACATTTGCAACAAATTTCAAAATCCTCAAAAACTTTACACACAAATTTTTCAGCAGTAGTACAATATTTGTGGGTGTGTAATCGGCTTCCCAATCCATGCACAATTAGTCCTCTATTTTTGGATGGAACAACAAATAGAAGAGGAAATTAAAGCAAATAGTCTGTAATGACAACCACACACACCACCTCTTTACATCCCTCCTCTTTAAATTGAATCCTTCTAAAGAGAGAGACGGAGAGTTCTCTTGTCTACTGAAAACTTTCCCCAAATCCACACAATTTACACGCATCTCACGCATTACTACTACTCACTCCCACCACTAACCCAACCAATTAAATGGTACAAAAATTCCAATTCATTGCACCCCCATACATGACCAAGCTCTTGACTCATGGTAGGTTTGCTCCTACAAAATCCAAACAAGATTTCATGAAGAATCCTCCTACATATACACCTTTACGAAGCTATGATATGCTGCAAGGAGAAAAGGAAGCAAAACTTTGTAGACCATAAATTTTGGAGGGAAAGTCAGTATATTATAAAGGGAAATTCATCCTATAAGGAAATTTTATACGTGTGTGTGTGTAAAATAAAGTCATGTGGATTAGAATACTCTCATCCACCGCCTAGTTCAAAATGTGGGTTTCCATACTACACTGAGTGAGTGTGTGTGTGTGTGTGTAATAGGCTGCATTTAGCGCGTACATACATATAAGAAGAAGAAAGAAAATCCTGAGAGAGCAATTTGGAAATTCCAAGGGGACTCGAAACTGCAATTTGTCTCGAAAAGTCATAGACTCCCCTCCTTTCCCTCGCTTTCTCTTCCCCTCTCTTTCTCTTCTTCACTCTCTCAACCCAAAGAGACCTTCATCGCGTACTCAGTTACATTCATTTGATAAAGTCGCTCACACTTTCCCCTCTGCTCTGTTTCTGTCTGTCTACATAGCCAATAAGAACAAGTCCACAGTCAACCATGTCCCTTCCTTCCCAACTTGGTACTTAGTACCCCATATAAATGTGTGTGTGTGTGGAAGAGTTCTCACGACAATGTTGAGAAGGAAGAAGGAGGAGGAGGAGAGAGAATGGTGGTGAAAGTCATTGACTAATTCTTGATTGACTTTCAGGTTGAGATTTCAGCCGCCTCGACTTTTGACGGAGATGAATGGTCGGCTTGGAGTTCCTGGAGTTCTTGTACTCGGACATGTGATGGAGGAGTCACGCAGCAGTTCAGACGATGCATATCTTCAAATGGTTGCCATGGAGTCTCGATACGAAGAAAAATGTGCAATATGCAGGTCAGTCAAAAAAATCTCTTAATATTTCGATCTCTAACTTTTTTTCCGCGTCTTTGCGTGTTCTTAATTAATACCGGTGAGAGTGTGTGTTTTTGGAGGTGTGTGGAGGAGTGTAAATTTAAATTGGGACTAACAGCGTGTGTGTGTGGAAAATCAAGATGTTTATAAATAGCTTTAATGATCCCGGAATAAACAAATTATATGATTGAAGATTAGAACGTCGTATATAATTATTTTTGAACAAGGAGAAATGTATAATAATAGTATGAATCTGAATGAATTTATGGATTACGCCTTGTAAGCCTTATGTAAAATATTCAGCTAGACATGATAAAAATTATTGATTGTAAATATTTGAACAGACATACACACTCCCCATATTTACATAGGACTATAGCTCCTACTAGGAGCATCTTAGATATTGAATGTTATTTGAATTTTTTTAATGAATACAAGTTGGAGTAGCCCACAAAAATTTGTACTACACACTCTCTCTTTACTATGAATGTGTGTGTGTGTTGGGCAATATGGGCTGAGAGGTCTTGTTATGAAATATGCAGTCCTGAGAGTATAATACATGGGTTTCAATATAGTCCACCCCTTTTCCCTTCCTCTCTCTTTCTCCCCGTACGATTCTTTTATGATTAATGATGTGGGTTAAGAAGTGTGTGTGTTGGCAGTCTCCTTTTCCTTCCGTACTTTGCCACGCCAATCTTAAAGTTGAGTTATGGACTCTGCCACATGCAAACCTATTATTATACACATGTTAGCTGAGTTAGCTCTCTTCAAACCGAAAACGTAAACCCCTCCTTCTCTTCCTCTTCCCTCCTACACTATATTTATAATATTTCGTGTGATTTCAATTCCTCTCCTCTTATCCTGATGTACTACCTTCAATGTGAATCACCTTCACCCGAAAAACTTCTTTTCACACACACACATTCACTCCCCCTTCCCCAATTTTTCACCCAATTTCAACCGCCCGCTTTCCTATGCTCATAGTATATAAGTATCTTTATGTATTTTCCCTTTCTCCTCATACATTCTTCCATCTCATTTTCCTTACCCACTTCTTAGAAAAATGACCAGAGGAACAATACAAAAAAAATTGTTTCACATTAAGTATGGGGCAGCATAGTTTGTGAAGAGAAATCATCAGAAGGCACAAGCGGGAAAATATGGTGGAGATGTATTAAGTATTGTAGACCACACAGTCAATGTAGGGAGAGCATCACCAATTTAGATAAAAACACGTTTATCCTCTCCACACACACCCGCTACACGTTGTATGTGTGGGTGTGTGTATTATACATTATGCAATGTAGGTAGAATGCGATCTTTAGTCTCGGCGTAAAATCTTTTCAAGTGAATTGAATCTAATTGATTTTGTTTTCTCTTTTTTCCCTGTTGTGTATGTGTGCGTGTGTGTGTAGCCATGTACGGAGTACCGAGACTACCGAAGCGAGCAATGTAAAGCATTCAATGGGATAGAGTATAAAAATCGTCCTCGTACTTGGGAGGCAATCGAAGATGCGGACTCTCCATGTGCTCTCACGTGCCGAGCGGAAGGGACGGACATAATTGCCAAATTATCACAGAAACTCCGTGACGGAACTCGTTGTAAATCTGGTGCTCTTCATGTGTGTGTGGACGGACGTTGTGAGGTGAGTATTTCAGGGAGGGTGGGAGAGGAGGGTATAATAAAAATTAATTTGATTTACAAACACAGTTATCCTCTACGTGCCATCACAATTTTATTCCATTTCATTCGGCCACTGTGTGTGGGCATATATGTATCTGTGCTCTTGTACACAGTGTGTGGGTACGTGTGTGTATACGCAAACCAATGCTTTTGCGGCAGTGGTGAACGGATCTGATGCAGCTTCTACTTCTACGTCTACGTCCACTGCTGTATATTTTTGGCGGGGGCACGATCTCACCAAAGAGAGAAAGAGCAAAATATCTAAGGCTTTGTACTGCAAGGCTGGATGTGTGAAAGTTGTGCCCACACACTCTCTTCACATTATTTGATATGGAAGCTCAATAGAAGGGAAAAATTACCCACGAGCTTATAATGACGTAAGGCTCAATTTTTATACGTACCGTCAGTCACGTCAGAATAGCCCAATTTTTATAGCATTAACTAATTTTCAGTGAATATTAACTGTGCTTGAGTTTATGAGTAATGAAGGATCGGACTCAAAGTGATTGACACCAGAATTTTATGCATATGAACAACGAAGCCTTAAATTTAAACTGAGTTTAATTTGAAAAACCCTACTGAGTTTAATTCGTAATGTGAAAAGCATACAATTTTAATATAAAAAAATTCCTGAATTTTGAGCTACGACCCTTATCGGTTTAAATTAATATGCTTCCAGAAGTGGCTTCTTTCCCTAATTCTAGAGTTTCAAATCTTGAGAGGATGGAAATCTTTGTCTTTAATTGTAGCTTCATATTGCATCAGATTTTTCATAATTTTTTACGGAAAATTTTATCCTGAGGTGTTCTGGACGCAGGGTATTCTGAAATGAGTGAAAATGGTTTTGAATGACAATCATCACACTTCGTCTGTATACAACCTGATATTCATCATAATTAAATCTGTGTTATTGTTGTTGTGTATGCTGACTCCACCCTTTGTGGTCAATTTCCGTCTCAACATCTTCATTCCAGACCAACACTTTGAGGAGAAAGTGAGGAAATGTACAATGTTGAGAGCAGTGACGGTAGTGTGCACACGACTGTGTACAAGAGAGAGAGAGAGAGTAGTGTGTGTTGATTCTTCTGAATTTGTGGTGGGTTGCCCATACAACCGAGAAGGTGAGGTCTCTCTCTGTCAGGCCGCTAACACCAACGTCACTTTATATATAAATTTGGTCTGACCGCAAGCTAGGCACGCGGCACGGCATGCCTTGGCATGGTATGGCCGTCCCCAACATTTCACTTCCAGCATGGGATGGAAGGTGGGTATGAAGGGTGTGTGTGTGTGGAAACGGCAAGAGTTTCAATGATGTTGACAAAGCGGAGTGGAGCGTGAGAGCCATACAAAATTTCTGGGTCCAGCATTTGGCTTCAACTACCATTATTCAATTTGTTCCTTTCACGCGGCCCACCCCTTTGAGTCCTTCCGTCTCTCTCATGTTTTTGTGTGTGTTTGATGAAAACACTACTATCACATTCTCATGCTTCATTTCTCCCTGTCCTTCCCTCGCTCTCACTCTCACTCTCTACTCCTCCACCCTCCTCCTCTATTTATATTAGAATTTAGAATCCACTCTTTGGTATTCTTCACTATTTCTCCTGAAGACCCTTGTAAATTTCAAAATAATATTATTATCTCCCTCTCTATCCTTCCATCTATTCAACCATCTGATATGCAAAATTACGAGCTCTGACTGACCTCCACCCCCGTATCAAAACACAGAGAGAGAGGAACACTGTTCTTTCCACAACGACAATATTTCAAGTATGTAGGGACTTGAGACACAGTCCTCATCCACGTCAGACACAAAATTGAATGCAAAATTCCCAGATATTAGTAGTCAAGTCCGTCGTGGATGAGAGGACTTCCTTTTAAATCACAGTCTAATTTAATTTTGATGACTTTGCAATATTTCTCTCTCCTCCTCTAATGCCGCCCTCTGAATCAGGTCTCCGTTTAAGTAGCCTCTAATTTGGAATTCCGAAACACACGCCATGCCATGTCTCGATGTCACACTCCCTCATGCAAGGGCATATATCAACCAGTAAAGGAAATTTGGTGCACTGCATTTTTGAAAAAAATATATAATGAAACACACACAACTCGACTTTAATAAAAAGTCGACCAGAGTTTGTGAACGGACAATTTGAATTGCAATTTGTTCTCTCTTGCACTTACACACATACGTACATACGTGTGTAGTAGTAGTAGTAGTCGCACTCAATTCGTCACACTGTGTCCTTGCATACAATTGGCGTTGTTTGTTAGTCGAAAGAAGATCGAAAAGAGGAGAAAGAGAGAGGGTGAGAGGGAAGAATTCTCTTGATACATATGTATGACCTCTCAAGAGACGGTTTTTATGAGTGGAAAGAGCATGCTCTGAATTTTATTATTATGACACACAGCAAAACTGCACACAAGCTACAAGTCTGAAGGAGTGAAAAAAATTTGACTCTCGATAGAATCAAATCACATGCAAGTGTGAAAAGAAAAGTTCATAAAATTCTTATGAAATTTTTGTACATGTTTGAACCTTGATAAAGAAACCGTCGTGCCTCCTTCCTCTCTTTCTCTTTATTATGTTATAGGGAATAGGGAGTCGTATAATGTCATATAAAAACTAGTCCCAATTTTTCCATTTACTTCTTACACTATACAGGAAAGTCAGAGGAAGATTCTACTATATGGACATATGTATATTGAGAATGTTTGAAGTCATAATAGAATATATAGTTAATACTAGTATGAGAAAGAAAGAGAGGAGAAACTGCACACAGACATAATGCAGGGAAGCCGTTAAAGGAGGGAAATGAAGAGTGACTGAAAATTAAATGCAAGGAGATGCGATGTGCAAGGGGAAGGAATATAATACATAGACAATTTCTAAAGACTCGACTTGCTCCGGGAGCCAAGTCAAGAGGAGGAGAAGGAGGAGGAGGAAGGAGTAGAAACTGGAGAGGAAGAAAAAGAAGAGGAGGAGAACAGATAAGGACAATTTCTATTGACGAATGTTTATGTTGTCCCTGGAATCCAGTAGAGTGTTCAGATACGTCTTCCTTTTTTCTACTCCGTTGACACACACACACACTTTTGTGCATGGAAGTAATAAAAAATGCTTTTTCTTCTCACACTCCCTCCTTGCCATTCCTCTTGGAGACAGACGAGGCGGGTGAGATGTTTGGTTGCATTGCGAGGGGCGGTGGTGGTGAGTGTGTGAGGAGCGAGGCCCATACAGGAACGACGACGTGAGCTCATATGTAGAAACTTGGAACGTTCATCTATGCAAAAGCACAAAAAGGGACAAGGAGAGAAGGATTAGTCGAGGGGAAATGAAGTAAAAACTTTTCAAAGATATGGCCATGGGGAAAGCCTTTTGACATTTACTTTTGCAGTTTTACCAAAACTTTGGTTTTCACACTTTTTTCTCCTCCGTTCCTCTCTCTCTCTCTCTCTCTCTACACCCTCTGCTCTTCTCTTAGACTCTTGATCTTGCACACACACACACCCTGTGTTACTGTTACTGTTGCCTACTTCTTCTTCTACTCCTCATTGTGCTGTAATATTCTTTGCAAAAATTTTCCATCTCATTTCTTTCAAAGTCTTGTTTCTTCAGCTGGATTCAGCCACCTTCTCTCCTCTTCTCCTCTCTCCCTCCTTTCACTTTCTATTTGAGGTTAACATACACTCACACTTATTTCTCTCCCCCCTCGACACGCTCTGAGAAATCATAATAATAGGGAAAGAAGGAAATCTTTTGCAAAACCCTCCTCTTTTTGCAAATAGGATTCTTAAAATAAATTCAACTTTCTCCCTCCTGGATTTCTTTTCCCTTCTCACTCTTGTGTAAACACTGCTTGTAGAGGATATATTTCTGATTGTGTTGATCCTATTTTGGCGGGTCTAATTTTAGCTACTAATTCGCTAAAATATTGCAGAGAAGAGGAGAAAGTTGCGTTGCAGGTGAGAGAGGATGCAATTTCAATAACAAAGACAAAAGGGAAAATACAAGGACCATTTAATATGTGTGAGTAAAATGGTTGGTGGAGAAATATGAGGGAAAGTGTGTGTATGTGTACATACGTGTGTATATACATATACAAGGGGCGTTGAGTTGAGAGGAGGGTGAGCATTTAGCTTTAAGTATGCCAGCTGTGCAAGCTGGGTTAAGTGCAAAGTTTTTTCGCATGGCTGTAACAACTATTGACTCGAGAGAATTGGAGAAGAGCTGAGACTTTTACCGCCATCCGCCGTGTGTGTATATGAGATATTATTATATTACATTATATTATTACATACTCCACTCTTCTCCGTCTCTCTGACTGTGTCTATATTTTTCTACGTACGGATGTACGTGTCAGGAGGAAAAATCCACACACACAAACTTTTCTCGTACAACACAAGACGATGCAAAGAAATCTTTGCCTCTTCTCTCTCTCTCTCAACACACACTACACACATAATTCTTTCTTCCCTCTCTCGTTTTGGAGAGGGTCGTTTTACTCTTGCATCGTGTGTGTGTTTTTTGTGGAGCAGGGATGGTGTGTGGAAAAAAGTAAAATGAATGTAAAACAAAGAGAGGAACATGGAGAGACATTAGCCTGTCTCGTTGAACATGGAGTGGGTAGGTTGTAGAGAGAAAGGAGTGGGTGAAAGAAGTTAGCCCTTGCTTTCTTCAGACAGAGAAAGTCCAAATATGATTATGGAGGCTAATCCACGCATAAAGAGACCCCCTCGCATTGAGACCCCACTCAACTCTGCCTTCTCACTCCATGCCTGGCTAGCACCATCATAACCATGCAAACAAATAGAACTAAATAGCCAAAAAGTCCCCATTCAACCTATTTTCCTCACTTTCACTTTGCCCAAGGATTATATTCTATTACATGCTGTCTGTCTGTCCAAGAGTAGAGAAGTAGGGAGGGAGGGGAGTACAGGGACCGAGCAAATTTGTCTTTTTGTCTTGGAGAAAGCAGACACTCTTTCTCCTTCTCCTTTCCTTTCTACATCTTGGAGGATGCCAAGGACTCTTTGTGTATGTGTGTGTAGTACACAGAGTTTTTTCTTCTCCCTATGAGATAACCCTGACTCGAACAGGAGGAGGGGTGAAGGGTGAGGGACGAGACAGAAGAATCGGAGGAGAGAGACCACATGGATCTTCATTTATTAGACTTGTACATTGTAAAAATTTGTGCATGCACTTTGTACAATATTCACAAATAGCTATATCTTGTACACTACATATTCTCCACAATTCAACAGCTCAATGTGCAGTGTACTGTGTACGGCCCTCGTATGCACAAATACGAGGTGTATAAGAACCTCGGCTATATGATTCTGTACATGCATGATGAACTGAACAACTCACGGGGGAAACATTTAATATATTATTTGTATATAGACCATTACATGCACTACATGTTTTGGGGGCATCGAACTAAATGCCGTATACGACGGAGAGGAGGAGAAGGAGGTCGTGAGCGAAGAGTTTTCGGAGGAAGACATAAATTGAAGGTTTTGGCTGGAGAAAGGGAGAAAGAAGGAGGGAGGGAAAGAGAGAGAGTGTACAAGAATGATGTTTTCTTGTCTCAATCTTTTCTCTATATATCTATCATACCTAGGCATCATCATAATTTTGATTTTGATTCAACTTAATTCTCCTCCTCAGCTGTTTTAAATGATTACATTTACATTACATATTCACATACGGTCGCTCTGTACTGTGTACACATTTCTAATTTTAAGACCAAGGGAACTTGCTATCAACAGGAAATTTTTTTAATTAGGTTATTCCGTGTCTCAAAAAAATGACACGTACAAAGTTGCAGTTGCTACTTTTGGTTTACGATGTATGGGGGGGAGTAGTAATCTGAAATTACTATATACGAAAATTTTCCCAACCACGAAATGTACTGAGGCGATGAAATAGACTTTTTTGGTGCATTCCATTCCATGCACTATGCATTGTTTCCGTTTCCTTCAATTTGTATCCATATCATTATTGCTGAGAGCCGAGGGAAAATGGGAATCGCGGGTAGGAGGTAAGGACGAGGAGGAGGGAGGAACAAATCTGGGAAGCTGAAACCCGGGCAAGTGCAACGACACTGCACTGCTACTACTAGTAATTTTTTTACGACTTTCTCCCTATCCCGCATACACATCAGACACACACACACATAGTCACAGCCACAACCCCCCGCCATATATGTATATTTATTATTACACAAATGCAATGTGAATGCAAGTCTTATCATCACGAGGCTCTTTGCAAGTTTTTACTACTTTCTTCGAGAGAGAAAGGGAGGCAGAGTTGTACACTAAGCCTTTGTAAAGTTGTGCGTGTGTTTGTGGGTGAGACGGGGAAGACAGTACATACGTGCTTTGGAAAGGAATGTATAGAGAAGATCATTGTAGTTATCCACTATATAATGAGATAATGCATTAGCTATACATTTTTGTATGCATGCCAACGTACTCTCTCACTCCCTTGTACATAATGTGAGGGGCTATTCGTGTGTGTGTGTGTGTGTGGCCAAGGGGCATTAAAATTTTATATTAGTTTTTTCCTTAAGTGTAGGAATAGACTATAGATTATAATATAGACATTCAGGGGCAGTATTCAGAAGAATTGGAGAACAAAAGCGATTTTACTCTCTGTATATGTGTGTAGGAGAAAGCGGGAGAGGACCAACAGTAGGCAACTTTTATCACTAGGCTCTGTGCCAATATTAGCTGCTCTATATAAGACATAAGTACTCTCTCTTTCTCTCTGTACATTTTACTTTCTATTGTGTGTCAGATACACTTATACTCATATCTAATATATATATTAGATATACTTTCAGTTACCGTTATCTCCTCCTCTTCTTCTTCCTCTTCACAGGGTGCATAAGAGAATTTTTGTACAAGAAATCTTTTTTACTTGGAATCTGGCTCATGGGATATGGCTTCCGGCGTCTCTTTTCACCAGTCAAAAGTACATACACACACATACACTTTTGACTGAGACTTTTTATTAGTTGTACAAGCTATTAAGATATATTCCAAGAACTCTTCTTCTCCTCCTCTTTTTTTCAAGAATATTGAAAAAATTGCCATTTCGTTTTTTTTGCAGAAGAACAGGACAAAACGATCGTACGTCCATGTAGTATATATTTATATTTGTTTGGAAGGATAATGGGATTTCAATGGGATAGAGAAAGGATTTAAGATGTGAGTTTAGATTGGATGAAAAATCATAAATTTCAATGGACTGCTCTGTTTACAGTTATTGTTTGTTGTTGTCATGAAGAAGGGTAAAAATTGTGGAATGGCTTTGAAAATACTTTTGGAGGTCTAAATTCTCCTTGAATTGATGCCTAGGGTTCTTGAATATTATTATTTTTTACGAGACAAATTGTACAGGGTTGAACAAGGATTTGTGGGGAAGATATGAAAATTGTGGGTGTCTTTTTATTTGTTTCAATAAGGGGAGTTAATCAAGATTGTGAGGGGGATGAAATGTGATCATAAAAAATAATTTTACGACTCTCTAATCTTCTTTTTTATTTTGTGTGTGTGTGTTGTAGGCTGTGGGTTGTGATTTGAAATTGGGATCTCCGAAGAAAGTGGACGAGTGTGGAGTTTGTGGTGGAGACGGAGCTTCCTGTTCTACCCCTGTTTATCGCTGGGAAATCTCACCAACAACCCCATGCTCCTCGTCATGTGGTGGAGGTAATTCTATTTCCATTATTTTAATATTCACTTCCCTGTCCCCTCAACAAAATTCAGTGACAATGAACTTGACTTTTAAGAGATATGAGGATCTACCCGCAATGACGACAGCAGTACAAAATTCAGCATGGTGTATTATTTAAAGAGAAAGTTGAAACAAATTTAATTTTAATGAAGTTCATCCCTTCATTTACTTTCCTGTATAAATCCTCTGAACGCCCAGACTCACAGCTCTTGACGTAATGTGTAAAAGAACAACGACCGTAGACGATGGCCGAAGACTGATTTCACATGAGATAGGATACACATTGAGTCAACAGTGAATTGATAGTGAATAAACATCTGGCAACGATCATTCAAATTGGTGTAGTCCTAGAATCCGACCCTTTTGTTTTTCTGCCAGGTCTACTATCTTTCATAAGTGGACTCCCAACATTTTTTATTTTATTTATAGAACCAGACATTATTGATCCCCACCATTTGCTGTCCATCATTTTTTAATGAAATTTGTACACTACTCAAAAGGTATCAAATCATAAAAAAGTCAGACTGTGAAAAATTAATGTGTAACGCAGAATGTACGCAGGGAATCTTTGCAAATTTTCACTTTTAGTCTACTCTGTTAATGGGGAAAGTCGGAGTGCGAGAGGGGGGAGAAAATTTGCGAATATTTCTAGTTAACTCAAATATACGGCTCACTCCCCTGAAAGTATATCTTGAAAATACATTTAAAGTTTGGTAAAGTGGGGGAATGAGAGTGGAGGAGGGGGGAGTGAAACATGAATATAATTTCGCTTAGGTATACATACAGCTTAGATAAATTGACGATCATCCAGCCAGCTCCATGTTCCCAGGAAAAGTTTTATTGAATTTATCATTCTTTTTTAGTACTCTCTCTCTCTCTCTCCTTCTCTTTCTCTTTGGTCGAAGGAGGGGGAGGGGTAGTTGAAGGTCAAAAAAAGTTGTAAAATATTCAATTTAAATTTATTTGCAGGACAACAAGGAGTGAAGGTTATTTGCCGAAATAGTCTCACCAACGACAGGGTGGACCAACTTTTGTGTGACTCGGAGCAGAAGCCCTACCGAACTTTCCAGTCTTGTAATATCCATCCCTGTCAACCTGCGTAAGTACTCTCTCTCTCTCTCTCTTCCCTATCTCTGTATATTCAAAGCATTATGTACAAAATTTTGCACATTTTATCCAAAATTAAAATCCTCCAATTCAACTTTCCCATCTCACCACTTTCTCCTCCCTCTACTATCATCATTCAGAAAAGTTTCTCCAAAAATAGTAATGATTGTCTCATCACTTAAACGTGCACAAATATTGTTCAAAAAATGTAGCAAAAAATCAAGTGACAATAAATGTAGATGCAAAATGAGGGAAAGTTCTTTTTTGTACATGAGAATGTGAGATTTCATGCGTAAATTGTATTCCAACCAAAAAAATGAATAAAATACATGTGGTTTTTCGTAAAATTAAATATTGTTAAAAACTTTCCTCGTCAATTTTAAATGCTGAAACAGAAACTAAATAACTGAAAAGTAAAAATTGTTTTTGTGAAAGTCCTTTAATTATTTGTGATTTGAATGTCAGTCAAAATTGCCCCTTTTCTGTAGAATTTTTTTGTAGAGACTAAAGTTCAAATTTTTACAAGGGAGAAGAGTTTTTGATACTCGAAACAATGTTGTGTTAGCTAATTTAATAATACATGGGATTTGGCTTTTAGTAGATGGATTTATATGGATCATGATACTGAACTGAGGGAGAAAGGGGAAAGTTGACTCTCTCTTCACCGAAGAAAAACTTTCCCCTTTCTTGCTCTCTAGACTGTAGTTGAGAGTGAGAAGGAAATGGGTAAATGAATGTGGATATGATGTATTTAAATGGATTCACAGATGGAAGACGGGAGAGTGGAGTCAATGTTCAAAAACATGTGGAGGAGGATTGCTGATTCGAAAAGTTATTTGCACTCAGGAGAAAAATGGAACAGCAATTCAGGTACGTGGATTCCTTATTCATCATCCGTCCATCCATCCACAACTCACAAAACTCGTCTCACTCTACAAAGTTTTGAGCGTGCACTTTGTGTGTGTGTGTGTGGCACTGCATTAGATTAAAATTTCTTGAATTTAGCAGACAGTGAGAACTTGTACAGTACAAAAAAATACAATATACAGTGTCTGTATCAACATCCTCGACACATCCACACACACACCTGCCAACTCTTATTTTCAGTTCCATTTGTCAGCCGTCCAAGTCAATGTAATGCATTACACAACTCTACAAATTACAATAACTCCATCATCGTCCTTCTCCTTCTCCTCCTCCTTCTCCTCCTCCTCCAACATCTCTATCAGTGGTATGCTTTTTGTCAGGGAAAAAAGAGTGTGCGTCATGTGGACCATTAAATTGATTTTAATGCTTCTAAATCTTATTTTCATTTTTAGACTCATCCAAATGCAGGCCGTGAGTCTGTAATCTGTATTGCACAAAATTTTTATTATTATGGTTACTGGAGAAAGCAAAACAGAGTGCATTTTTTGTGCACAGAAATTTGCAAAAAGTATAGATTATTAAATTATGGGAAATTTGATATATGATACAGTGCTGAGTCATCCTAAATCCTTGTGGAGAAAGTTTTTCAAAAAGTTTTAATTTCACTGCAGAAATTTTGTGCGTGTGTTTGACAATAATTTAAATATTTTAATCGACATTCAATCCCAACAAATATTGACCTACTTTAATTACAAGTTGAAAATACGTCCCCTCTTTCAATCAACTTTCTCCTAGATAAATATAAATTTATTGCATAAAGGTTTCCTCTCAAAGTTTCAAGTTGTGAGTAGAGCACAACGAGAGAGGAGAAAGTCACATGTATTACGTATGTAAAAGTCAGAATTTTTGGTTTTCGAGTCTTAGCAGTATCAGCAGCAGAATGGAGGACTTTTTTCAAGTTGCTACAGAAAATAATTTCCTGTATAGCGTTAATTTGAGTTGAGACTCTGATGTATCCATGTCATGTGTGTGTGTAACAAGTTGTTAGACTTTGCTATTCCTCCACTGTGAAAAGTTTATTTTGCTTCTCATCCGCCTTTTCTTCCTCCTCCTGCTGCCAATACACTTTGAAAAGTTTGTTCTTTTTTCCAACTTGAAAATAATTAGTGAGGGGAGGAAACCTTGAACTCATCATCCATGCACACGCGTAGGATTCCTAAGCAAATAATAAATAATTCAAACATTTTATGTTCAAAAAAATTCCCTGCCTAATTGGTTCATTTACTTTCACCCTTCGTTCTATTTTTCATGCAATTAAGAAAATAAATTTGTCCAAATCACAATATTTAGTCCAAAATTCGTTTTCCAATATTGAAAGAAAACTTGACTGTGGCCTCCTTGAATTTGTCTGTTTCCAAATATATATTGTCTAACTTTAGCCCATCCAAAAATAAAAAACGTGCTACATACTAGGCCAGGTTTATAATTGACCAACTTACGGTAGTATAAAATGGTTCAAGCATCAGCAGAATTGTGGGGTAAATCATAAAAAGGTTTTAAAAAAAGGAAAGTACTCTCTACCCTCATATATATGGCTGTCATAAACTTGGGGAAAGCTCTCTTTCTACACATTTCTTGATGGGGGGAGTGTACATCATTTGACTGGTATAAGAATGACGGGTGAGAGGGGATTAAATGAAGTTACAGATGTAGGCCTGGACATAAGTAAAAAATTTAAGGAAGTCTGTGAAAAGAAAAGAAACTCTCTCTATGTACTTATACTGTCCTGAATGAATTTGAAGGAGGAGGAGAGGAGACGGGGGAGGATTTGTAGGTTGATTCCATTAGATGTTGAAATCAAAACCACAGAATAAGAGAAGAGAGGAGGAGGAGGATTCGTCGGGTGGGCAGAAAGTGGTGCTTCTGACTTTCTCTCATCATATAAGGAGGAGGGAGAGAATGGAGCCTTGACTCTTTCTATGATGAATAAACTCTGAGATTCAACGTAACTTTTCCACGATAGAACCCAACCACCACATACGCCCTGCCTTGTCTTGACAGTTGGCATCTTCTCACTTCCCTTTCCTTTCTCCTTGTACGCACTTTCAACCTCTTATTATTTAGCTCAAGTGTGCGTAAGACTGTGTGAGGGTCTATACCATTGTATTCCGTACTTATGCCAGAGTTCGTATATCCCGTGTGAGTGTGGGTGAGTATGTACTACAATAATTCCGGACGATTGTGTCCTAGTAAGATAATATCTTAAGCCGCCGTCACTTTTAATGCACCAAGCATGTGCTTTTACTCTGACTATGGCTTTCTCCTTTCCCTCACACCACATTTCTTTCTTACTCCTCCCAACTCCTGTGGTCTCTTTGAATTAGGAGAAAACTTTCTTTTTTCCCCTCCTTTTCTCTCTCTCTCACTTTCTTTTCAGCTTTTTGGATTAATTTTATTGTTGATTCTTTTTGTCCCCTTTAGTCAAAATGTGAGGACTTTTGTCCACAACTTCTTCTCTTTAATTCAAATGTTAATCAAAATGTGTGTATAGAAATATTTTAATGAATTTGAACATCATAAAATATGTCCAACCCTCCTTTCTCCTCTATCTTTGTCCTTGACACTTGGTTGGACGGAGTGTCGTCTGTAAGATCCCCGGTAAAATGACTAGGGAAGGCTTCAGGCTCCGTCTCAAGAGACATATTCTCTGAATAAATTATCTCGTAGTTATTCATAATATCCTTATTTGTGTGTGTGCGGGAGGGAGGGAGGGAGGGAAAGAGCTCTCTACAACTAATTCGGAGGGGGATGACTCTCAAAATCCTGAAGCTATTACTCTATAAAATCTTATTTCATAATAATAGAATTTGAAAGGGCAAAGAGTCAAAGATAAGGACTACCATAACATTTTGCACACATATACATAGATGTATATACTGTGTTTGTGCCGAAGGCAAAGAAGGAGGACTAACAAACACAGTAGTATACTAAAGATTATGTAGAAGGAAAAGAAGAAGCTTTCTTTACTACCTCATCAATATTATATATACCTACTTTAATGTTATATTTCACATCATCATATGTATACAATTTATACAACTATATATAGCATACAGGAATTACTCAAAGACAAGATTTTATTTGTAATAAATGGATCCCTTTGCCTCTGGCAACCAGAACATCCGCTCTCCATTGTGATTTTGTGTGTCTTGCTTTCATCTCGTAAGGATGAGGACAGGGACAGTAGAGGGTAACCCTATGATACTCTAATGTATGCAAATGCACGGAGAAAGGGGGGACAGGATAGATTTGCGAAAAAATTGACTGCCTCCTTTGCAGTCTCCGTTGTGTGTGACAGAGAGAAAGAGAAAACTTGGGATATACATGTGACGGTGGGGATGGACTTGGTTTCTTCTTCTTCTTGGTACATTGTACTTCTCTCTGTGTGTTTCAGAAGAAGGGTAGTCAATCTCTCTCGTCGTTGTTGTAAAAACAATGTTGGAGTATGGAGAAAAGGAGGAAAGTTCCTCTCTGCCTTTTTGCTGGGATAATTCAAGTGAAATTTACTTTATTCCTCTTTCCCCTTAAAGTAAAAGTTTATATTTGACCCATTCTTGTTAAAAATATACACATGGATATGTGTACAGTACAAGATGACTTACGGGGCCTACGGCGCTCGGTATCTTCTTAACACTTAAGAACAGGATTTGAGGAAATGAAAAGACAATAATTCTGATGTCAAATATATATCGAGAGTAGGGACTATTAAAAATGGAGTCCCTCACTTTTAACGTGGCGACTTTTAAACTTTGTCCTTTTTCCAAATGGCAATTGCAGGGAGAAATTAGGATGAGTTCAAGAGTCCTCCGTAAGTGACCGAGTATTGACCACGCACGAGTTGGAAACGTTTGTTATTAAAAAATGGATCTCTTGAAATTATCTGTGTAAGCTTAATTTTGATTAGACACTGTTTACACACAACGAGAGTTTGTTATATAATAGCGATGTATGTAAGGTCAAGTACCTACAGAAATATAGAGTCACTATACATATAATACTTGTGTAGTTACATATATATTCTATGTGTATTTGTCTTCAAGATTCCTATAGACACGTATCGAGAGAGGAATTGGAGGAGGAATAAAGGGGGAGATGGAGAGGATGATGCTTTAGACAAGTTAGTAAAATGTATTTGAGGATAGTTGAGCTGCGGGGCACTCTGTCATTCTCTTGATCTGCAGGTTCATACCCTTCGTCCAAACTCTTTGTGAGCTACTTGAGAATTTTCAAGATCTTCCCATTTTTTCCACTCATCTCTCCCTCCCCCCTCCTTCTTTCAAGTCGGGTGGCACAGTAAGGATTGCTAGAGATTTTTTCTTCACTCTCTCTCTCTCTCTTGCACTCGAACCTTTTCCTGTCATACATATAATAATGTAATATATGTATTCATCATTTTTATGCAAACCAAATGAAAGTTATAGATGATGGTCTGAGGAGGAGGAGGAGGGAGGAGACATGGTCTTCCAGTCAGAGTCACTCTGGCAAATCAATATTTTGAGCATTCACTCTCGATATGAGTAACAGCATCAGCAGACCAAACGAGTAGAGAAGGAAGAGTAGGTCTAAGAGAGGAAACTCTAAAAAAATCTTTAATCTGACTCAAAAGGCTAGCCTCTCTCGATCTCCCTCTCCAGTACTCACAACACGGACGTATAGAGATACGGAATATGAAAATGTGCTCATCCAAAATTCATATACAGTATATTAGGTATATTACACAGTACAAGGTGAAATCTGAATTTCTTTGGATAAATTTACTACAGTTTTCTCCTCCTCCTCTTCTTGTAATATTCCACTTACAATCTATAAGCTGCTGACTTGTCTACCTCTTTCGTACCAAGATTTTTGTTCATGGACTCCATGTATAAGGATGTCAAGAATGATTGTGTATGTACAGAAAATAAGTTTTTTTTTCACAAAAAAGGAGAGAGAAAATGTATTCACACAAACTCTCCTGTCAACAGTATCCAGGACATGTGCATGTACCCATTGAAGGGAAGGAGGAGACCGGGAATCGAAGAGTGTTAAAGTTAAATGCACATCTCGCTCCTTATCATTAACTATGAACGTTTTTGACAAAGTGGTCCTACATTCCTATATAATCCTCTTCTTCTGCTGCACTTACTAGGACGACTACACACACACAAGAGGCTCGTGTGTGCCTGCATTTCCACAACAAGAGACCCGAGTCTAGACACCCTCATGTATATGGACCATTACACATGCACAGTTCACATGGCAAGAGCTACACATAGAAATGATCCGAAGAAGAAGCATCATACATACAGTAGCCTCCAAGAAGTTTCCGAGAAAAAAAAATTCCGACCAAGAGGAAAAGTCTAAAGAGTAAAAGCTCGTATATGTAAATCTAAACGGGGATGGGAGGAGGGAGGAGGAGGAGTGGGGAAATAAAGTCGTTGAGAATGAACCGAGAGAGAGAGAGAGAATAGTTGAGAGATGGAACAAGAAAGTCTAAAGACTACGTGTAGAAATAGGTATGTACACAGTGGAAAGTCACATTATTATGTGGCTTAACTGTAGAGAAGTGAAGAGAGAGAGCGTGTGTGTTGAGGGGAAGATCTGGGAGAGGAGAAGAGAGGACAGAGGAAAGACGTGTTCAAGAGGCTTTTAATTCCCAGTGGCCATCAAAAGTGTCTGGTGGTGGTTCCGTTTCGACCGCCAATGTCCTCTATATTCTGTCCGTCTCTCCTCCTCCTCCTTCTTTTCTCATTCTCTTCACTCCTGCACGGAGTGAGGCTTCAAAAGAACCAAACTCTCTTCCTCTTTCCTATCTACATGTATGTACATACAGAAAGTCAATGTATATCAACTTACAATTTTCCAATAGATTTTAAACGGCCTCTCTCCATCCCATAGCCCACTCAACCCCCTTTTTGTATACATAATAGACTGAAGTGGGTTCTCGGAAGACGAGGAAGAAGAAGAGGGGGAGAGACAAGAGATATGACTCCAACAAATTATACAGGGAGGATGGTTTGTGTGTGTAAGGTAGACAGAAGGAGAGAGAGAGAGGAACGTGTGGGGCTGTGACTCTGATTTTCATCCTGATCGTACAATGAATACGAATGAATTCAATGACAGTGAGTGTCTGGATTCAGAGTACAAAGATAACCTGCCCTATTACATGGTTTCGTGTGCTATGATGTGCTACTCTCTCTTTCTCCCACATGGTCGTGTGATATGGCCAAAAGGAAGGGAAAAGACGGGAGACAAAAGAGCCTGGCCGTCCCTCTCTCTTTCTTGTAACTTAATATTCAAGGTAGTCTCTATCACCTATCCTATCACTATCTTATCCCCTTCACTAATATTATATTATGCTCAAGTCCGCACACACTTGACTTCTCCACAGCCAGCACAGCATATGTTGTGGTGTGTGTGTTGTTGCTCTCTTTACAGTGGCAGAGAGAGGAGGAGGAGGAAGAAGAGGGGATACTCCGTTAGTCAATCATAGACGAGTGTACTCTTCTCCTCTTCCTTCTGTTTGTTTTTTCCTCATGAAACTCCCAAAGGGTTTTCTTTTTTTCTCCTCTTTTTATCTTTAGTCTGCTTACCTCTGACTCTCCTCTTCAGAATTTTGAACGACCTATCCAAGTCAGCAGAATAAAAAGAAGAGGGGGCGAAGGAGGGAAAGGAAAAAATTGGGAATCATAAGAGCTTTTTATTTTCCATGTAAATATCCCTCTTTTATAAATTTTTATAATATTTCAACGTACATATCTATCTAACTGTGTGTGTGTGTGTTTGTACAAGGGAGAAGAGCAGATGGGGAGGAACAAAAATTTTGTGATTCAACTTTTTTTGATGCAAGTGATTCTTGAGACTTTTTTTTATTTTTGTCTTAATTTAAAACTTCCAGTCAGTCGAGTTCTTAGAATTCAACTTCGATCCTTCTATTCATTTCGCATTTTCTTTTTGAAATGTCTCCCTCTCTCTCTCTCGTTCTCCTTGTTTTCAATTGAGAACATGACAAGCACAAACAAGTCACGGAACTGACGAGGTCAGCCATTTTTTCCAGAAAGGTTTAATGAGAGTGAAGAGAAGAGAGTACATGTTGCATATACACTTCCTCCGAATTCAGAGAGAAAGAGTAAAGGAGAGGAGGGATAGGAATACACAAACTGAATTTGCAATGTGGATATTTGTGGAAAGAAAAATGACCATTCAATTTATGCCGTCAAGGAAAAACAAGAGAGAGAGAGAGAGTACAAATATGAGAGTACAAATATGAGACAAGCATATTTTATTTTACACAAAAAAATATTTGTCTTTGCTTTATTGTGTAGAAGTGAGGAGTGAAAAGAGTTTGGTCACACACACACACTCCCACACTCCCTATGCTACACATATCATGACTTTTTGCCTTGAATCCTTCCTTGTAGGTTAAAGTGTACCTTCTATTTTGATCTTTTTCCTCCATTCAATTCTATTGTAGTCTCAATCTGCTCTTACAGAAATGTAATTTATTGGGAAACCCAGACGGTTGAGTCAGCTCCTTTTCCCATCTTTTTCCTCTCTCTCTCTCCCTCCCTCTCCGTCTTTTGAGTCTCCCCGATTTTCTTTGTAACTTACACGTCTCCATTATTTTCAAAGTCTTTTCACAACCTACACCAGCTTCCTTGGAAAAGCTGTTGTACACAAAATTCAGACACCCTCTCACTTTAAATAATCCAGTCATTGAAATGTATCCATTAGCAAAGTCAGTGGATAGAATCACAAGTTTCCTCCTTCCTCCTTCTCACTCTAGGGATTTAAAATTGACATGTATGAGGATGAGACTTTGGTACATTTTGGATACATTAAAACATCATACTTTTATTTTTTCTCCTCTGGAAAATCCCCCACTTTGTATCACGTCAAGAGACTATAAAAAAGCAGCAGGCTTGTTCAATTTTTTTGTACCTAATTCTTGAAACTACACTCAATACACACACAGAGTAATGTGATGTATGGGGCTAGAGTACATCTCTATATTACAATATATTTTCTAATGCATTTTTAACGGATTTTTGTTGCGCCTGGGTACCGATTCAAATTTTCGTATTCATCCCCAGTACTCTCACTCCCCCATTTTTTTCTCTTTCTCTTCCTCTCTCTCCCTTACTCTCTTGACTTGACGTCGTTCTTGTTTTTTGCGGTCGTAATCCTATCGTGTGTATTCTGGATTTCTGGGAAGGAAAAAGTGTGGGAAGCGAAATGTGTGTGCTTGCTTTCTCCTTCCTCATCTCCATTATTGGTGGGTCATGCAGCGTGAAAAATTATGGGTGAAGCTTTTTCTATTCTTCATCACTTTTGGACTCTTTGTATTCATCTACAAGCCACACAGGCGAACACACCACTGAACTATATAGAAGAGAGAGAGAGTAAAGAAAAGAGGGAAGCTAAAAGAAAGTTCCCTGACTCACTGACTTAGTCTAGCTTTTTGGTGTAGGAGTAGAGTTGTAGAAGCTCTACAGACACATCGTACACGATGCGCTGACAGGAAGATAAGTGAAAGAGAGAAAAAAGAATTCTCTCTCTATTTGCCCTTTTCCCCATCCATTTTTTCTTTTCCAAAGGACTTTCCTCCCCCTTTCCCCCTCTAAATAGAAATTTTGGGGAGCAATTTCTCCAAACTACTCGAGCACTGGTGAGACACAGTCCATCTTACTCACTTGAGGGAGGAGGGGAAGTAGATTGAAAATTTAATGAAGGTCAGCAAAATTTCAAAAATGTTTGGTTCCTTCCCTCCCCCAAGAAAATACGATGTAACAATTGTAAATATTTTATGCAAAAAGAAACAGTTTAAATTATGAAAATATTTCACTCCATGTGGGTCTTTGACTGGATGAACAATAATGGAAAACTATTTTGAGACTTTTAGTTCATAAAGGTAAAAAAATTAGGGAAGCGGAAGGATGGAGGAAAAGTTGTTGAACTCTCTTCTCCTTCTTCTCCGCTTCATCTCCAAAAATTGTTTTTAACCGCTGACTTTCAGTCAGGAAGTCTGTTACATTACAAAAAAGAGTTGAAACTGCAGTGTCTGCAAGGCTCTTGCAAACTGAACGATCTCTTTTTCTGTGTGTGTGTCTGTAGGACGACAAAGTATTATGAAGACTCGCCCAACTTTTTCTGCGTCAGTGATAAGTCGGAAATGCTTGGAGAAAAGTCTTTTCTTCCTATTTTAATCGGACTACTCTTTTCCTTGAGTCCTTGACTAAATGGCCGGATTTTGTTGTAATCTGTCTGCTAAGGATAAAAATCATGTCTTTATGATTCTACAATGAAATGATGGGAGTATTTTTGGGTAGAGAATCTTTAGATGTGCAATCGAAACTTTTTCAAAAAAAAGAGAAAGAACGGAAGGGAAAAAGGCCAACCAACCCATAATAGAAAAGAAAAACTTGGGGAGTGGACAATCCTTTGTGGACTCTACTTTTTCTTGCTATCATTTCAGTCACACCATGTGATGATCCATCCCGATGTCCACTTTCTCTCTCTCTGTCTGAGTCTTATATAAAATGGGTCACTTTCATAGACAATCGAGAAGACCTACAGTCTCTTTGATGTAGTTCAAGGCTCTATAACATCTCCAAGAGTGAGACAGAGTCTTAAAAGAGGAATTGGAATTGATTAAAGTCTTGTGCACATGGGAAAGTGTCTGTGTGGTTACAGTAGAGACAGACACACACACACACACAGCCACACATCCACATGAAAAAAACCAAAAGGGTTTCGAAAGTGTGTGTTTGTTCAAGTCCTTGACTCGTCTATCTATCTCCGCGTCATAATAAAATCATGTTAAGATGTTCCGTTTCTACCTTAATCTTATATCATTATCGAGTCGTCATCCGCAGAGAGAGAGAGAGAGAAGGGGAGCTCACACACACATAATATATATAAAGAGAGGGAGAGTGAAAAGGGTCTTCGATATAATAGTAAATCAGGCGTCGCCGTCTTTCCGTTCCACTTAATCCTTGTTTGCTCTCCTCCTCCTTCACTGACAGCTTATTACAACCCCGACCGTCCTACAGAGACTCAGTCATGGTAAAAAAAGATGGTTAAAGTGGGTATTGCCATGCCATGTCACCCGTATCCTCTCCCACATTACCGCATAACAATGTCTCTCTCTCTCTGAAATAGCTGCACTTATTGCATTGCCATTGCCCTTCCTATCCTCTTATAGAAAAAAGTCCTATCTCTCTCTGTCCTGTGTACGCACACATTAACATGTCCACTACATTCTCCCTGACATTTGGAAGAGTTGAGTAAGGTTTTTTCTCTTCTCCCTCTCTTCCTCCTTGTGTGTATGTGTAGTGTGTCTCCTTATCCCTAAGAAGTCCACGCATCCCCCAAACTTTAATTTCCCTTCATCGTATTCTCAAATACTCTCTGCGTCTACTGTGTTACTAAAGGATCTGAGACATGTTACGTAAGAGGGAGAGAGAAAATGTTTGAATTACTATATAAAATTGTACAATAGACAATTATATGCATGGACTCACACATCTACATGCATGTACGTACATAGGGCGCGCATATGTACGCGTGTGCCTGTGGACAGACTCGCACATAGGGGAGTAGTTGTGTGGGTCTGTTGGTTGATTTTGATTTTGGTGAAATTGCTTCTCAATTCAATGAAAGTGGAAATGACTCCATGAAATAAAATAAAGTGGTACTCAAAGACCTACTAAAAAGGACCAACGGTGGTGGTGGTGGCCATGGTTCCAGACTCTCTCCCTCTCCCATTCTCTTTCTATCTATCTATCTTTTGTGTGTGGGAGCTGCCAAGTAGGCCGGCGATCTCATACTTGGAATTACTGATAGACTCTCTCTCTCTCTTCCTCCCTCCCTCTCTTTCTTTTTCTATGAGACTATTCTGAATCTTCGTATGATTAGCCAAAGGCTTGCTTTATCAGATTAGACCGCGTACCATGAAACATCTTCCTCATGAGACGAGAATAGTTAAGGGGCCTTCATAAAATGGGTAGCTTTTAGAGAAAACCAGATGACCCACAACCATGGTCCCCTCTCTCTCTTCGTGTGTGTGTGTCGACCACCATCACGCCATACTGTAGACCGTACCTTCTCTATTATACAATAAAAAATTCTTGTGGTGTTCTTCCTTATAGTACACTATACAGGCTATGTACTTTCAAAGGCAAGAAATGTATCTCCTCTTTGCTACACAATTTTGTTTGACTTATGTACCTTCGCACTCGCAAGCTCAAAGTCATCCCGTGACTTGCAAAAATATAATGTGTGAAATTTCGCGATACTTGTTGTATACATTAGGGGGCAATTTATTTTATTACGCCATGCAAAATTAATAGCACTAGAGGTGAGATGTAGGTAGGTAATTTAAAATTCGCATTTAAAATGAAACAAGGTTTTTGAATTGGGGTCAAACGGGTTGGTGGATATATGGAATTGCAAAATTTCAATTAGGAAAAATAAAAAAGTTGACAAGGTGTGGAGTCATTCAAATTGAGAAATTTTGAGGAAATGTGATAACGAGAGTGCGACGCGGAGATGGTGAAAAGGATGGAGAAAAGTGGTGAACATTTGACTGTGTCAAGTAGAACCACGTGTGTGTTTGTATGCATTTGTAAGGAAGGTGTGTGTGTGTGGTACAATACAATAGACGTTATCATATGACGCCACACAGCGTTTGAGTGTATTTCATTTTGTTCTCTCTTTCTATTTCCAGGTTGCTGATAAGCTTTGCCTTCACATTCGCAAACCCATTAATCAAGAGACATGCAATTCGGAGCCTTGTCCACACTGGCATGTGGGTCCGTGGTCAACGGTGAGTTTGTTTTTTCCGAATTCCTTTCACTCTCTCTCTCTCTCCTCTTTCCTTGTTGTGTTGTGGTAGTAGTAGCTGTATTCCCTTTACAACATTCTCTCCCTGTGTTATGTACAATTGTCATGTTTTCCCCGTGTGCCTGTGTGTACCTAAGTGTTCTTGGAAAATACAAAACAAAACAAGGAAATATTAGGGTATTGTTACATGTTACGTGGCCCACACAAATATCTCAAAGTCACAGTCAGGAGGAGGAGGAAGGGGAGGAAAAGTAGCTGTAACAGCGACCCTATTTACAGAAACAACACGAGGTCCACTAAAAAGCTTTACAAATAACAGTTAAATGAAAGTGAAAGTTGAGCGTACATCCTCTTCGCTCTATACTATGTACTGTGTAGAGTGTCTATACTCCACACATGGACGTATAGTGTGACTGTGTACAGAATTTCGCCAATGAAACATTTTTCTTCCACCTCCTCCTCCTGCTTTGACGAAAATGTGTGCCACGTGAAGGGACAGGGAGAAAAAAGAAGACTGTCCAAGTTGTGTGTGTGTGTGGATTTTTTACACACGCGGTTAATGTGAGTGGATAGACGGAGACCTGGCTGAAACACAAAACATAGATTATTATTTGTTTGCCATCCAGACCATCCAGAGAGAGAGAGACACACATAGAGACAACACTGGGTGCGTGTGTCAACCTCGAAAACTCTGACCCGATGTCGTCCAAAGAAATGGAATGGAACCCCCAAGAAAAAACTTGTCTCTTGTTTGTATTCCTTGGGTGTAATAGGAGTAGACCACATAGACACACATCTACACTCTTATATGGGGAATTTAGTCAGTTGGACAGAAATATTATTATCAAACATTGCTACACATGTAGACAAGAAAGTAAACTCTTGGCTTTTCTCTCCCTCTCCCTTTGTGTGTAGTGCGTTGACAGAAATATGTTCAAATTTTGTTCTCTCCTCCTCATTCCTTGACTGTCCTCCTTGTTGTGTGTGAGAGTGCGTGTTTGTCTGTAAATCTGTCAAATTTTCCTCTCCTTCCTCTCTCATGTGTGTGTCCACCAAAATGATGTGTGTCATTTATATATGGTGCGATGAACATGGGATGATGTATATTAAAAAAATTGGGAAAATGTGTGTGAGAAAGTAACCGGATGAGTTGGAGTTTTATAAAGACAAATATGTTTGTTTTATCTGAATCTCTCTTTTTCTTGTTCCCCATTTTATGTTGGGGGATGTGCTATCCCTACTGCTATTAGTGCTCCACAACGTGTGGTTCGGATGGAATCAAGACGAGAAATGTTGTGTGTCGTAATGCACATAACTTACCAAGCTCAAATTGTGACCCAAGACTCCTACCACCCGACACAAGGGCTTGTCAAGATGACGAGTCCCCACCGTGTCCAACGATCCCCACTACAACAACTACTACCACCACAACGTCAACAACCACATTGTTGACCACCACCAATGCAAAAGTGGGAACCATTGTCACTCCCACTTTTCCGAAGACGGAGACGGAACCGTTTTTTGATCCCAGAGCAGAGGAAGAAACTGATGAAGACAGTAAGCTTTCACTTTTTAATTTTTCTAAAGATGAATAATACATATTTTTATTTTCAAAAAAATGGTTCAAATTTTAGTCATCGAGGAGCTTCCAAGAGAGCACACACTTCCATTGATCCAACCCTATCCTCCAATGGACAATGCAATTCTATTTGATCGCAACGCTGTCCCTTCGGAAGCCACGTGAGATCATCACTTTCACTTAACATTTTCTTCCCTCTTTAAAATGGATTAATCAATTAGCTTTTTTAATCTATTTAGAATTATTTATAAAGTTGGGAAAAAACTAACAGCTTTTTGTCTTCTTTTTCTTATGTACTCAATATTACAACTTGATTATTAATTCATGTCCTATTGTGACTTTAACTAAAATTTGTGCGTGTGTAACTTTTCATTAACAGATATTTTTTAGCTAAAAACATTTTTTGATTGACAAGTTCTTCTTTATATATCCGTATAAGTATGCGTCCCATAATTTAGTAATATTATGTTAAAGTGTCAAATACTTTTCAGAAATGACATATTTCTTCTAATACAATAACATGGTTAACTTCAAAACCCCCCGCATATCTTTCATGGTGAAGTTCGTAGATTAACAGCTATTCTAACAAATTGCTCAAAAAGTAGTGAGAGAAAAAAAATGAGCTTATAATATACTACACTCACAATATTTTACAACGTATGACAGTAAGTATACAAAAGTTATCGAGAGAATCTGCTAAGCTTAGCTTGACTGTCTTTACATTATTATCTTCTGGAGAGAAGGGTTCTATAGATCCTTCTTTGTAGTGTAGAATATACTGACAAGCGAACCTTTTCTAATGTATATTTGGGATCGAGTTAAAACTTGCTCGAGTTGTTCACTGGACACAGTGGACCATATTGTACCCGGCAACTTGAGGCAGATAAT
>WJFB01001332.1:0-33321 GCA_009870185.1 Pygmarrhopalites habei | reverse complement strand
TCAAGCTTTTTAAATCCTCCGCCTCTCTATGGCATCTTTCGCATGACATGGCTTTGTCTACGCATTTCACAAATGTGAAAACAAAAATGTGAAGAAACGACTTCTTCACATTTTCTTTACTCATTTATCTTTCACGTGAAGGTGCGCAAACTGGCTAATGTAAATACACACTCAGACAAGTCAAAATACGCGTTTCCCTCTCTCTCTCCCGATTCACTTAATATTTACTTTTACCTTCACCGCTTTGGATGTGGCCACATGAGTAGTAGAGACTGAGCAATTCGTAGAATGAGTATGAGAGAACACGTGTACACACACTGTCCAGAATTAGACTATACTTACTATATACAATTATTTTGGACTACACCCTGTCGTAACCTTCACACTTTTTCCTCCTTGCTCAAGTGTGAGTTCCTTCCTTCACCTCAAAACTTCTTTCAAACTGGAACTTTTATACAATATTCATTCCTGTCACACATAACATTTTAAAGTTCCTTCCTAGATCTTCTCTACATACAATTTTTATTTGGGTCAGCTAAAATGGAATGACCAAAAAATATTTCTGACAGCTATATTACTAATGCAATATTTCATTCTGTGACGGCACTAGAAAATAAAAATGAGAGAACAAAAATTGGGTGATTAGAAAATGATTCAATGTATTCTTTTTGAAATAAAAAATTGAACAGAAATCGTTGCTAAGGTCGCGAGTCGAACGGTACCACCTTTTCGTCCAGAAATTAGTGAAGACTCGGCTCCCCAGGAGATTCGGCAGTTGATGCATGACTGCTGCTGGGATAATAATCCTGATGACAGACCGGACTTTCCAACTATCAAGCAAATCCTTCGAAGAATGATGAAGTAAGAGCAACAAGTTTTCTCTCCTCCTTGTATCCGCACATTTTGTCTACATACTTTGTTAGAATATGTCACTCGTGTTGCAGTGCAGACTCTGCACTGCGGAGGAATGAATGGATGGTTTTAGTAGGATCGTTCTCGTAAAAGTGTCTAAATGGGATAATTATATAAAGACAGGGATATATTGGTATGGGTCGAGAGAGAGAGAGAGATGGAGAGTGAGTGTATAAAAAGATCAATTACATCCTCCAACAACAGTGGGGTATTAATACTTTTGTGCCTTTTAGCTACAGAGCGGGAGTAAAAAGAGCTGGAGAGCTAAAATAAGCTAATTAATTTTAGTATATTTAGGATTCATAAAAAAGGATGGATAGCAGAGAGAGTTCTTGTTATGCATACATAGAGTTTGGGATGAGACACAAAATACCATCACCAGTTGCTCCTATCCCGGTACAACGTATTTGTCAATGAGGGGGATGGGAAGAATGAGGCTAAAATGTAAAATGTAAATTTCATTGCATTAGGGTAGCCACCATCCACATCACATACATAATGGAAAGGATGAAGGTTGTATTTTTTTAAAAAAAATATGAAGGGAGAAAAGTAACCGGATCAGTCTCGTGCCATGAAGGACAATAATGTAAAAAGACTTTTCCCTCCCCACACAAGAGAGAGAGAAAGGAGAGTGGAGATATCTGTTCATTGTGTGTGTCCTTGCATTATTATAAAAGAAAGTGGTTCACGGAGTGGAGATAAAAATCCAAAAATAAGGATATAAACGAGATAAGAAAGCTGCCACTGTGTAGAGAAAGTGAGGGGAGGGGAGAAGAATCGTTTCACGCTGGGTTGGTTATGATGAAGTTATTTGATGCTCTTGTGTGATGTGCTTCACCGCCACCAACGTAATAAAGTGTAATTTCAAGAGACAAGGGAAAAAGACAGTCTTTTCCCTCTCATTTTCCCTTTTTAGGGCAGCCAAGTGAACCTAATGCAATCGTTTTGTCCGTCTGTCTGTCCGTCCGTCAACAACACTTTGAACATTCCATTCAACTTGAATGATTCAAGGCACACAAGTACAAGTATCCTTACTTTAAGGTTAACTTTGCATTAAAATAATGATAGTCTTCACTAATTCCGCATTAGAATAATAGCAGATTTCACCATAATCCTCCTTACCCAATCGGACTGAAGGTATCTTTTTTGAGTGCACCAGAAAAAGTGACTGTTTTAATCTTTTTATGCTACACACACGTCCTCCTCATTCATTTCTTTATTGCAATTAAATAATGTGGTCTCTGTCCAAAAGTACAGACTGTGTCATAATAATGTGTTTCCAGGCTAGACTCGAGATTGTACAATAAAATATGGGTAGCTCACAGTTAAAAATTTATAAAGACGATTTACACACACTCACTCTCTCCCTCCGTCTCGGTCCCCCTGTCTTATGGCTGTTTATGGATTGTAGTCTAAGAAAAAGCTTATAACACTAAAAGAGAGAGTGTGTATGGAGAAAGTAAGGAAAAAGTGTGTTTGTGTGTGGGTAAAAAGTTGTAGTTTTAGTTTGTGGAAGCTTTATCCTCCCCAACTTCTAGCTGATTCTTATTTCAAGTGGTTTTTATTGTTTTTCTTCTTCTTTTTCATTCCCTCCCTTTTCCTCTCCTTCCCTCTCCCTCCTTTATACACTTCAATTGGGTTCGCCGTGGACTTTTTCGTAGAGGAGCCGGAACGGTGAGTTTGGTGGATGACTTGCTTCGGAGATTGGAACAGCACGCACTTCACCTGGAAGTACTCGTGGAGGACAAGACGAGGGAATTGGAGCAGGAGAAGAGACGGTCGGAAGACTTATTGTAAGAATTTTAAATTTTCTCAAAGAATTAAAAATATATTTTACTGCCCCCAGTTTGACCAGCCCCAACAAAAAACGACAATTTCGTCCACTGTGGACTCTCTTGAATTTAAAATGAGAGTAGAAAAAAGTATGTGTGCGTACTGCGTACGTTGGGTAAAGTTTTAAAAAATCGAACAATCTTAATTTTGCAGATACCAAGTTCTCCCAAGGTACGTACTCTTCATTCTTTTGTACACACACACACACACGGCCATACACACTGTCCCTGTCTGTATTCCATGTAGTATGCTCTCCAAATTATTCTCTTGCCAACCAGAACCAGAACCATTGACTCTTGTCTGCCTCCACACACACACACACACACACAAACAAAGCATATTATAGTATGAGTTTGGAGACCAACTCAGTAGAGCGGAGATACGCTTGTACTTTCACAATGAAGAGAGAGAGAAGGAGAGTTGGTCGAATACTTGGTATAAAAATAATATTATAGTTTGTCCATGTGTGTGTGGCTTGGTAAAAATAAGCCATGTCCCTTCCCTACTCTCTGTGTTTGTATCCCTCTGTCTCTGTCTCGAGGAAATGAAAGGAGGCTGAATTGTCAGGATCACTCAAGAAAAACTTATGTACATGTTTTCTCAATTTGTCCGGATACTTTTCTCTTTTTCTCCCTTGTCTTTACTCTTGCATTGCCAAATTCCAAGATGGTTTTTTTCTTTTTTTCTTATTACAAACTCAGCCTTACTCTTTGACTGTGAGTACATATGGATTCCCTGGAAGGTTTCCCCCTTCTCCTCTCTCCCTTCTTCTAGGGAAAAGAAAGAGGAATGGGGTTGTGCAATTTATTTTGCATTCATGTCCTTGTCTTTTCTTTTTTCCTTTCTCCTTTCTCTATTCTCACATTTTCAGTTTAACTCTCACTGTTGAGACTGAGACACAAGGAGCGAGTTTAACTTTCCAGCTTCATGCACACATACACTCACTCACTCTCACCCACACACACACACACAGTCACATACACACACGCCGGGATGGAGAGATGAAGAGAGAAAGAGATGTATGCAAGACACAAGAAGAGTTTTTCGTGTCCATTTATTTAGGGAGGTGTGAATGCGTCTAGTAAATATGTAAGTACTGCAAGCTTTTCCCTCGTTACGTAAACAAACAAAACATGAGGAGGAGGAGGTGGAGGTGGAGAGGGTAAATAGTTTTTTTCCTCATAGTAGGAACAAGTGTTTCAAATGATATGAATACAAGTTTCATATTCCTTCCCATTTTTCTCATACACAAGTTCAACCAAGTTTTGCGTGTAACCAACCACCTTGCATGTGAAATTGTAATTCTATTTAGAATTCCAAGCAATTCATTCCAATTTATTATACATATGTAGTCGACCGTATTTCTTTGTCTAGTCTAAATTTTCTTGGTGGTCCAGGTGACACTGTCCCAGTATAAATGTGTATAATACGAAAATACAAAAATAACTGTTAAGCTGAATAGTAGGGGGAATCAGTGCACTGAAAAAGTTGATGTTCGCTTGAATGCGGGGAAAGTGTGTGTGTGACTGGGTGGATGTGTAAATAAGTAACTGATGGTTCCATTCTCATGGGACTTAATTCCATGTTGTGTAAATTGCTGAGCGAGTGAGAAACAAGCGTCAACACTATAATTATAATTATGTTGTACTGTCGTCAAATGACTCCTGCTGCTTTTGCTGTCTTTAGTATACTCTCCAATTCTACAATACAATACTCCAGGGTTGAAGGGAGAAAGTCGAGAAAGGATTTTCTCTTCCCCATTCCATCGTACATGAAATCTCCACACTAGTCAAAATGGAGACATACATAATAGTGTATGTTTATAAGAGTTGTACATTATAATTTACAGGCATGACTAATTATTAATATTGTCAACACAGAGGAAGAAATTTGATTCAGAGTATTCCTTATGTAATCCCATGTCATGTTCTTCCAGTCATTGTCCAGGAAATTTGATGAATTGGCACGTCAGTCTCACGATCTGTCTGTTGTGCGTTGAATATGAATGGAAATGGAGTAGATCATGGAATACATTTACTACATTTGAGTACATGCTACACCCACACACAACTTATACATACAGCACATGCATGCATGATCATGGAAAATGTGTTTTTAAATATTACAAAATTCTTTCCGACACAAAAAGACAAGTTGCAGAGCAACTTCTTCGTGGAGAGACCGTCGTGCCCGAGTCTTTTGATGCCGTCACAATATATTTTTCCGACATTGTGGGTTTCACCTCGATCTGCGCCAAGTCAACGCCAATCCAAGTGAGAAATTTTTTCCTTTTTCTTAATTGTCCCTACTGTAACTTAATTTCCGCTCTATTTTCATGTGAGGAAGTGACTCGTAGAGGGGGAAGGAACTTTCTCCACTTTTTGATAATGATGATTCTAATTTTATTCGTGCATATAAAGGTCGTGGATTTTCTGAACAATCTGTACGGAACTTTTGATGGAATTCTCGACAGTTTTGACGCGTACAAAGTACGTCCCATAAATATACATGTAGTTAGATGTATACGAATAAAAGAGAAAAGAAAATGTTGGTCAAAGAATGAATATTTCATATGATTTCCGTGTTACTACCCGTTCTAGTAGAGTTTAAAATATTCGAAAAATATTGTAGGTCGAGACAATTGGTGACGCGTACATGGTCGTGTCCGGCGCTCCTCAACGAAATGATGATGCTCATGTTTCCGAAATTGCCTACCTTGCCCTAGCAGTTCTGGTCAGAATTTTTCCACACATACATGTATTTTGAATTGTACATTTCCGGAAAAGGTGACCATTAATTTAATTATTACAGGATGCAGTGACAAATTACAAAATAGGTCATTTACCCGATGATCAGCTCATGATACGAATTGGCATTCATACTGGTACGCTCTTTAGCATCACGAATTTTTAATAATTTAAAGTAAATTCCAAAGTTAGTTCTGTCATTTTTGAATGTTCTCACAGGTCCAGTCTGTGCAGGGGTCGTAGGTGAGTGTCAGTTTAAACTCTAAGGGAGGAATGGAACAAACCATTTGTAGCATACTAATTTAATTTAATTTAAATGTGTGTGTAGGTAATTTGAGACCACGCTATTGTCTATTCGGTGACACAGTCAACATAGCATCAAGGTAAAATTATTAAGGAATAAAGGTGTTATCATGTTCATCATTAAAAGATATGCAAATGATGAATCCAATACAAAGATTAAATTAACTTTCACTTTGGTATGTAAATGTGTGACATTTCAACAATTGAACCTAATCAAAGAAATGACTTTCTTATTTGATCTCTTCCTCACGCTCCTTCATGTATCAGAATGGAATCTACTGGAATGCGTAAGTTGATAATCTTTTTCTGTTCTTCTCATCCCTTTCTCTCTATTTCTAGTATTTTCTAGTATGCAACTGGTCCCTTTTCCACATTAGAAGCTGACGTATCATAAAAAAATGTTGCCCAGACATATTATTATGTGATTATAAAGCACAATCTCCGAAGATCTCTCTCTATGGAATGTAGCCTATGGGAAAGTACCCGTTTGGGCATCATTTTGTACTCTCCAAAGTATGTCATAAGGATGAGAGAGGAGAGAAAGCATACGAGGGAAAGTACACACACGCGCGTGTATACATTACACACATTCACTCGGCTTCATGCCGTGCATTGAGATCCAGCACAGGATTTGAGAGAGAGAGAATTTTCATCAACTATTCATGGATTCTAATTCCATCCACAAAGTCAGTCTGTAATATCACATGGCGAGGGAGAAGAAGAAAAAGTACACTGCCATGCCACACACATACACACAAATATGAGTAGAACATTTTCATACGGCCCTTATTAAATGTACTGTAGAATTGAGTTGAGCTGTGGCTGCGCCGTTGAGGGAGGAGGAGAAGACTTGTGGTTATCATACCAAATATTAAGCACTCTACACATTGAACTAGATTTTGAGATTTATGCCTTTGTCCAAATTTTTCCTATATATAATTTACGTGTAACCCTTTCATACCCCTCCCTCCTGCTGCAGTACAATACGTACGAGTATGGGAAAGATTTTGCAGGGGATATAAATAAACTGGACAAAGATTCTGTTAAGAAACTGCAAATTTCTTAATTAAACTCTTGAGCAGGAAAACTGGAAAATCACGTGGACTATAAATTATGGTGTCAAGAGAGTGAACAAATCCCTCCCTCTCCCCGACTAGAGTACACTGTCAGAAGAGAAAGTGAACTTTCACTTATTTATATAGCCAAGAGACTTTGATAGACTATTTTGTATTTTAATCTTCATTTTATTGCTATTATTGAAATAAATACGGTTGAAATTTTGACGGGACAAATTTTTTTAAAGTGAGTAGCGAGTCGTCAAATAAATTTTGTTTCGGAAATATCTACTTTATTACCTTTCCATTGGAACTGAAATTTCAAAATGATACCTGAACCAATTTTTTTTGAAAAATTGGGATTTAAATTTAAGGAGAAGATGGAAGAAAGGGAGTTGAGGAGATGCATTCTTCGAGCGCTTTGTACAGGATTTCAGGAGTAACTATGCACTTAATAGAGAATTATGAACTCGTCGTTGGATAGGAAAAGGCATAGTTGTAGTAACGACAATGCCGAGGTGGGTTCTCACATAATACGAAAAGGAAGAGTTCTCTCAGTATTTCTGTATTAGACTGGAAATAATTTTTTCCAATTTTGCTTCCCAATGTAAAGAGACTAGAAAGAGAAAGGAGAAAGAGAGGAGAAAGGGGAGGAGGAACGGAAGGGAAAAAATCTCGAATGATTCTGATTATAGTGGATTATAGTGAATTTTCTACCGATGTAATTCAATATAGTGCATAGGGAAAGAGAACTGCAATGTGTATATGATTATTATTACAGCAATACAGTTTATTCATACATGTGTGAACATTCAATTCTGACTATAGAGATTTATACCGAAATTTGATAAAGCTGACTTTCTCCCTTCCTTTCCCCGCTCCCTTTCTCCGAGAAAGATTCAGCAAATAATATAGTTATAAGCCTTCCACGCTTTTCCTTTTCTTTTTCCAGCTCTAAGAATCCACATAACTGCTACCACAGCCAGAGCATTGGAAGAAGATGCTAGTGCGGGATTTCACTTGACACCGAGAGGCGAGGTAAGTCTTTTCCTTTTCTAAATGAAGGTCAGAGGTCGTGGGTCAATATAGTAAATGCCAAATACATGTTATGTTCAAATTTTTTTGTTACCAAATAATTCTTTTAAAAATTTGCTACAGTTTCTGTAGTTTAGAACGAACATTTTTAATTATTTTATCAAAAGATAGATTAAAATTCATACAAAAATAATCAAATTTTTGAGAAAATATTGAATAAGCAACTCTCGTTTCTTTCTTTCTGGAACGTTGCTTTCACTTTCAATCGTGCGACTGTAGAATTGTGAGTACGCACACACAGGATCCCTTTACCTTTCTTTACTATTTGATGAGATAAATCGATAACTGATTTCCAAAATGTTGTTTATTCAGTACGGAAAGACCTTACTTTCCCTTCAATTATTCAATTAAGAGAAAATTGTGTTTCTCAGATTGTTTGTAGCTAATTCAATCAGGATGGATCGTAGGAATTTTGTGAATTAAATTTTAATATTTAAACAAGGGTTTTAATTTCCCAGAAATATTATTATCCATGTGTACACCTCTGGTGAATACTCTGTTGAATGATGTGTGGATAGATAGTGAGGTGATTTTTTCCTCCTACAGGTTCTATTAAAAGGTAAAGGAGCGACGAATACATTTTGGTTGGAAGGGTGTGACGATGAGTCAGTGTGGAGAAGAGCCAGACAACAGCCGTCCAATAATAATATCACCACAATCTGTGTTACTCCAGCTGAATGAAAATGTTCATTCACAATGATGTGCATCATCCTACGGTGTCAACTACTGTTCACTTGATGGTCGTGTCCTATGACCACGGCCACCTTTCAACAATAACAACATCCTCGTCTTCCTTGGAATGGACCAACAGAACAATGAGAGCACTTCTTACATTTTTTGACATGTATTCACGTAAACAAAATCTAGTTTGGTGTTGTGTCAACTATATTGAGAGTGAGGGAGGAAGAAAGCAAACTTTCTCTTAAAGTTTCACTTATTTTTTTATTCAGTGAAATATTTTACATTCCTCGTGTCCTTGATTTTGATGATTTTGTTTAAAGCTGATCCACAAAAAAGGATCAATTTTATTTCCTCCTCTCTGAATAATTCACCTACGCTTAGAAAATAATGGTGTTCGGGTGGCATGTCAAGCGTCATCTAAAAAAGTGTGGAGCATCTCGAGTCAAGAGCAAAGTGTGTGTATGTCATGTGATGTGATTCTCAAATGGTTTTGTGTCATGTCGACAACCCATCCAGTCTGTTATTCTGTGCAGAAACGTTGACAATTGAACTCCAATGAGAGAAAGAGGGGCAACTGCGTTGAGGATGAACATAACAATAAGTGTTAGTGTTAGTACTAAAATTTTAATAATAATGAATGGACCACTGGGATTCAACACTGAACCAGTTTTTTGCTATAACTGCTCTCTAACTGTGATGTGACCATCCAGATGATGTCCCATGTCACAAATGTCAAAGATTAAAAGGGGGAAAATAGAAATAGAAGAAAGAGGAGGGGGTGTAGAGGAGGAGGAGGGCCCATAATCATGCATCATCTGCCCATCTGTTGTGTGTGGGGTCTTGTGTTACCTATATGCCTACAATATAGAATATAGATTTTCAAGAATCGTCACCGAGCTTATATAAACCACAAATAAAAATATTATATGAAATATTATACATTTGTAGCTCTCTACTACCGTGAAAAGAGGGGTGAGATTGGCCATTTGACTTTCAAAAATCCTAGGACAAATTTAGTACAATCCAGTCATTTGTCATGACAGTTCAACATGTGATGGAATAGCAATCAATTTAATTGACAGTGGATTTGAATTAAGTCAAACTAATGGCTAGTCTTTCAATCTCACCTCAATTCACGGTACAACGTTGTGTTTTGTAACCAACTTTCACCTTCCCCCATAATATGAAACTTTCTCTCTCTCTCTTTCTCCGTATTTATCTCATCCTTGCGCTCTATTTATTAATGTAGTCCGATTTACCCCCATTGTACGGATTGTGTGAAAAACATTTTGTGTCACTTTTTTCTCATTGTACCCTCTCCTCTTTCTCTCTAGAATCCTCATTGTATAATGTTATCTGATATGTATGACACATACGACACGACCTTTTATTTTTGTTTCAAAATGACAAAGGAAACTAACAAAAGAAGAGAGACAAGTTGAAATTGATATTTTTTTTCCTTCAATTTTTGAAGCCTTATTGTTATGCTGTGCTGTGTATCTATCTGATATGTACCTATTGATGATGTAATACAGGAAGAAAGTGAAGGATTCAGATAAATACAAGGTTTATTGATTGATGTGTGTAGAGTGTGAAAAGGTAAGATCCATTTCCAATATTTATTGTGATTTTCAAGGTAAATGAATCTCTATAATGTTATAGAACAGGAAGAATTGTTTATTTTTTTAAGACACTCACACTCACACAAAACAGACACGAATATTGTAACTGTAGCTTTATAAATGCACAACTTTATATTGTATATGGATATAATAGTCTTTATTTTGATCTCGACTACCCTTTTATTATTCACTTAATTAAAATATGTTTCCAAATTCTAGTTTATAAATGCCGTTGACAGGTTACGTAAAGTTTTTTTTTGTTGTTAAATTTTTTTTTGGAAGAGCTTTGCAGGGAAAAGCAACTCAAAAAAAACTATTTATTATTGTTATACTAAATCTGAGTATAATTTGTATTGCTATATAATATTATCACGTGAAATAAATTGAAAAAACTGTTTTACATTTCCTCATTTCTTTTTCTCTGTGTTTATAGATATTTAGCTAGCAACAAATATGTTTCGTTTTTGTCTGAAGACCACAGGTACAGATCATTGGAATGTGTATATCATATACACATCACAGGTACACATTATGATTATGCATTAAAATCGGGAAAAAATTCTTTCTCTTTTCTACCACCTCTAAAATAAAACCTAATTTACTAAAAAATATCCTACTCTACAAGTTTTTAAAAAACAAGACTTTTTTGACAGGTCAACGGTTAACAGAATTCAACAGTTGTCTTGATTGAAAAGTTTTCAAACTAGTACACACATTCTTAAAGTCTGCTGTGGCCTCTTCCAGCAGTGAAGTTAATTTATCCAGAGCATTAGAGTCGGAGTCTGTAGTGTCCAGGGAAGAAGTTCGGAGTCTGGGAAACCAGTCCAATTTTTTCTCCTTCAACTGTTTACTCACGTAACATTCTGACCCTGTGAACTACGAGAGAAAGAGAAAATTGAAACTTTGAAGAGGAATTCGAAAAGTATCGTTAAGAATATATGACCGTGAGAGAGACAGGGACAACAAAAAATAGTGACGATCTGAGTCGTATATCTTTATTGGTGTATATACTTGTAAGTACGAAAACAGATGCTTAAATGTATTTATGCAATAACAACACATTCAGGGCGACGGAAGTTATTATTTCTGGGTAACGGGAGTGCAAGTAGAATATCCATGACCAATCCTGTAAAATTCTCATAGTATCCACCACCCACTCCAATGTTGACAATCATAGATCTTAACAAGTATTTAATTCTCCAGGCGACACGATTATTGTTGCATGAGAAGAGACCAAGAGCCCACCAAAACTCCGTCATGTATTTGTCACCAAACTAAAAAAAGACAATATCAGAATGATGCATTAAGTGATGCGGCATTATCATAGAAACATCATTGTAACAATTGAGACTTGTCATCATCATCGTCCTTCTCTTCCTTCTTTATGTCACCATCATCGTCAGAGTCAAAACCTCCATCCTCAACTTTCTTCGGGCCAGTACATGAAGTTTTCTTTGAGGCTTCACCCGGTCCTAGAGCATCATTTTTTTGAGCCCTTTTGAAATGTATCATGTTTCGTGCATGTCCAGCACTGATATACTTTTGTCGGCATGTACCCACATTATACTTGAATTTCACTTCTCCATGTTTTTTAACACGACGCCACCATGACAAAAAAACTTTGTATTTTCCTGTACACACAAACAACAAAATCATTATTATATTATAATTATTGTTTTATTTCAAATCGATATGGTCAACGGCCCCCACAACTTACACATTTTTCACAAACAAATCATTGTATTGGAAATTAATATTTTAGTCATAAAATTATCGCATAGGTTAAGGCATAATACCTAAGTTATTATTATTATATACCAGTATTGGAAACGACAATAAAGCAACATTCTCGTGAATAAAAAAAATTGTACCAGAATCATCTACTAGACGGGCATGGATGGTCATATTCGTATCCTCACCATTGTCCTGGATTACTTCATTTCCGTCCTTATCGACCTCGAAAAAATACCAACTCTTAGCATTCGGAACATTCATTATTCCCAATTCCGATCCCCTCTCAATAATCAGTCGAACTACTGGTGACAAATCCTGTCTAGTCAAGAGCGGAAGTCCTTTTTTGTTTTCATCGATCGAATAGAGAAAGGTGTTAACGCCAGGAACTTTATCACCTTTCACAAACCATGTACTTCTCTGGTAAACCCTGTATATGTCCTTACGCAGAACGTTTTTGTTTGTCCCTGCTAAGTCAGGGTATTTCGACCTACAAATATTAAAATATGTTTAGGTAACTTTCCGTAACCTAGAAAATAATATTATGGAATTGTGACCATAATGTCAAGACAATATTATTTATATTGTCACCGTTGTTACCTGAGTGTACATTGCAGGGCGTAGCTTGACAGTCGATTGTTCTTCAACTTTATTATTTCTTCCATTACTTCTGCCAAGTTGTAGTCAGTCCCAACGTGAATAGGAATCTATAAAAAAAAATATTACTGTACACAAAGATCTGTATGTGTGTGTGAGGAGAGAGAAAACAAAATTTAAAAAGTAGACACGTCGTGATATGTACATTTTCTTCCTTCTCTTCGTTCGTTATAATGTTGCCATCCATATCGAATGAGCATGGCAGCTCTCCATTTAACAGCTTCAGATAGTTATCTGTACAAACATTTACTTAGCATATATTAAGCTTGTGCTTTTTAAAAACAAGAATTTTTTTATTTCATTATATTATAAATGATAATTTTTAATATCGTACCCGGGTCTTTCATCCCCGTTGGAATAATATTTTTCCACGTTTGTAGATTCCGTGGTGTTCCTGGAATGTAGTATTGCTTTCCCCAGACAGGATTCAAAGGATCACTTTCAGTCCCTAACCATGGAGGGCAGTTTGCTCTTGCTGTACACATTCTTGATTGTGTGGAATGCCTTTCGGTATAATTAAAATAATGCCTACAGCAAATTAAAAACCATCACATTTAATGCACTGATTGTAGGCATCCTAACATATAAACTATTGTACTCACCGAACGAATTTTGTGATATCAGTTGCCAAAATTTTGTCTCCGCGTATATTTTTGAGAGCCATGTAGTTTAGAGCAGGAAATGGAACATTAGTTTCTTCAACATCAACACTGCTTCTAGGCTTATCTTTCTTTCTTACTTTTGGTGGGCTGGACCCATCATTCAGACTTTCAGTCTGTTTCGATTTACGTTTACGACGCTTCTTACTTTTTTTCTTTGGGACGGGTGATGATGAACGAAGGGGTTGAAAATCGTAGAATGACAATTCATCAGCTTGTCTTGTCTCTTCTCCATTCACACCAGTTCCAAAATCAGCACAATCTTCCAAGTAGTCATTACACTGTCTCATGACTTGTAAAATGATGAACAACTTGTCGTTCGAAATTTGTAGTAGTTCGGACAATTTTGAAGCATCTGCGTCTTGAAGCATCCAATATAAATTACAAAGGAGCATGTTGGTTACTTTAATTGACGACTCCTATTAAAGAAACAAAGTTAACATTACGTACTTACTACTACTACTCAACAAAACAAGAAACAAGGATGAATATATGTAGGTACGCATGTAAGTAGTACTATTATTACACTTGAAAACTTACTTTTCCTTCTGCGTCCAGCATACTTTTCATATGAGAAACCCAGTTAGGGTACTCTTTCTCTGGGTTTGGTGGAAGCAGAAACTCTAAATTTCCTCCCTAGTCATCAATATTGAGTAAACTTTGTGATGGTGATCTGCTAGACTCGTCAAAAAACCAGACTCCGTACGAGAACTTTCCTCATCATTTTCTTTGTACAACAAAACACACATACAAAAATACTTCATGAAAAAACCCATATGAAAGAGTGGAAAACAAAAGAGTGAAAATGCGTTGATTACCTTGTAAGAGTGGTAGATCTTCACTCGAAGAGCCGGCCCGCAAAAGGTTATTCGTAACTATTTTAACCCTAATTTCGCCACTCCTACTGAGAGCCATGACGAATGGACTCACTTTCTTTTATTTTTTTAGTGTGTCAGTTACTAATTACACACTAAAACTCAAATTCATTTAGCTAAATAAAGATTCAACCGAACGATTTTTCGAATATTATGAGGGCGCATAAAACCAAGGATATCAAACTATTTCAGGGGTACAATTGAAACACAAAAACGAACGCAATACACTAGGTTGTTACTGACCTCTAAAACAACCCCACAAGAGGAAATAAATTTTTGACCTCGGAGGTGACCACCGCAGGTCACTTTTTTAGACCGTAAGGGTTCCTCAGGGCCCTTTTGCAAAGTACCTTCTATTGGTCAAGCGGGAGGTCAACAAAGTATATTGAACATATAGTCGTGTTCAGTAGGTCAAGATCTATCAATCTGACACTTCAGGTCATTAAAATAATGTAAGGGCTCGACAGGAAGAGACTTGACGTGTCAACGTCGTTTGGCCCTCTGATCCACCGTTCCTGCAGGAACTGGACGAGAACCTTCAACACTGGGCATTTCCGGGTAACTTAAAATGTAAAATTTTTGATTCAAATTTTGGGGCCGTTACAAATTTTTATTTTTTTTGTGAACCCCCTCAGTCGATGCTCTTACACCTGAAATTTTTTCTGTAATTTTTTCAGTAATTTTTTCAGAATTTTCTGAACTATCCTCTAGGAGCTAGAGCCCGTTTACGGATTCAATCAGTGTAAGTGAGAGGGACAAAAATCTTCTTCTACAAGCCCAGACATTAGTCGGGCTTTGTGAGTACAATCTAGCAATACACAAACAGTGAATTAGAGTAACCTCCCTAAAATCTATTTATTACCTCTGTAGGATCTTTTCTTTTGAGTAGCACCATAAAATATAAATAATTCCACATATTATGTTCCTTCTGAATGTGATGTTCAAAGGTGACAGACTTATTGTCGAAAGCAGACCGACTCAGTCCACAAATGAAACAAGTATTTTTGAGTGTCTCTTCTTGATGTTGTTTCTCCGTCCTGAGGTCAGCAAAGGTGTCAATGATGACACCAAAAATGAGATTGAGAACAATGACGATGACAACAAAGTAGAACATGAGGTCATAGATCACTCGACCCATGTACGAAAATTCGGTTTTACTGGGTGACCTCAAAACATCCCCAATCCCCCCACCATTTCTCAGTCCTTGGTTGAGTGTCGTGACGATGCACATGAGTAATGTGTCACAGACGTGTTCTTTCTCATCCCCTCCTCCATTCCCTCCTGCCGCCTCCAACTCACTCATCCCTGTCGTCTCATTCCCTACAATATTGGCTGCCACTACCTCAACGTCACTCACAATCGGCTCAATATCCACAAGAAAGTCGTCTTGAAAATAGATGAATCCAACGATGGAAAAAATGTACACTAAAATTATACCAAGGATGGCCGTCAAAATTATTGAACGACCATTCCTCGTCACTGAACGAATCACATTCCAAAGAGTCTCCTCCTGGTAAGCCACATCCAGTAAAAGAATAGAGTAGTAGAAAGCATGGACGAAACAACCGAGGATACAAAGGATCCCAAATATTGCATGGTAAATAAATTCAAAATCCATTATCAACTCTCTTTTCGGTCGGAACAAAAGTCCAGATTTACACTGGTGTGACACCACATGAAGACCTTTTGATGGAAACAGGGAGAGAGAGAAAAGAAATTAGTAATTAAATTAAGAATTCAATTTTTGGTGGTGAATTCTTTTTGTAAAAAGTAAAATAACCTTTGAGGAGGATTGAAATGTAGCCAAGGATTTTGAATGTATGTTGAGGTCCACCCAGAGCAATGATGATGACAATGATGAGAGAAATATTCGCTTGAAGACCGGCAGCGTCTGGTTTCCTTAATTGGATTTGACCACAGACGAGCAATAACAAACCCATGATGATTCCCCAATGAGACGTCCTTCCCAAATTGATTGCGTCCAGCTTATCATCATCTTCGGGGAATGGGTAGCCGAGTGCAACCACGATATTGATCATCACAATCATGTTGAACACCAAATTACCCAGGAATGACTCGTACAAACTACAACTGAACAGCATGGGTCTTTTCCTCAATTTCTGTTGCCACTCCATCTCGTACATGAGCGAGTCTTTCTGTTCGAAAAAATTTGAAACTTTTGATCCTTTTTCGTCATCCTCTGTCATTCGGAATACTTTGTCTTTTGTGTCCCTCGTCAGGTAGGAACAAACTGGAGGGATGGGGAATACTACTCTCTCCAAATATTCTTTCTCATCCTGTCTCACAATCTACATAATCAAAATATAAATGGGATTTAATTCATTTACTCTATTTCAAATTTCAAACAAAGGCAAATTTCCAGTAATTCAGTTTACCTCAATCTGAGCTGTTCTTTCACTGTAGTACGAAACTGCATCAGCGTACAAACTCCTTTTGCTAACTGCCTTGTCCAGTTCAGCTTGCACTGCCTTGTCGTGTACAGCTAATTGATGACAAAGAATGTACAGGGCATGTCCAACCTAATTCATGTTACAACAAAAAAATTGTAATCTTTGCTGTGTAGCTAGACAGTCATTTTTTAAAAAAAGAAGTAACGAGGGAAAGTGAAAGTTGACCTGTTTAGCAGCGACAGCATTCCCCCTCATCAGAAAAACGTAGTCATCCCGATCCGAACTGTAAGCTTTCCCAATCATCTCAATCATATTGAGAATATTCATTTTACTAATTTTCTCAAATTTTTCAATCCCATCCTTACTCTCCATGAGTGAGAGAACAAGTTTACTAGCATGATTTTTGAGTTCCATAACCAAATCCATTCTTCTTTTACTCAAAGGTGTGATATCATGGGCTACAAGAGTCGTCACAATGTCAATAGCATTAGATTCATGCAGAATGAGAGCATTTTGATTCTCCAGACAAGGACCTTGACAAAATTCCGTGAGTGTTCGAAGAGTTTGATTAATTAATGTGATATTCCGTTCATCAACAAGCAGACCGATGAGTCCTGGGCTCCCAGTATTCGAGTCAAAGATACAATCGAGAAAGACCAGGGTTTGAGAGACAAGGTCATGAGATTTGTTCCCTTGTTGTCTCAAATATCTTTGCATCTCCAGATTATGATTCTCACAGAGAAGTTGAAGGAATCGGAGGGAAGACTCCAGTAGTCTCTCTCTTGGATGTTTGAGGGATGGAATTGCGTAACCATCCTTTCGAAGAACTGTTGTAGCTACACTAGTCCACTCATCATCATCACTGTCGAAACTCCGAGTTATACTACTACTCCCACTCTGGACTTGATCTTGTCCCACTGACTGATCCCTGACAAGTTGTTGAAGACCCAACTCCACTTCCTGTGTCACACTGTGCATATTCTCAGACATTTTTTTGGACAGTCGTAGGATTTTGTAGCCATCCTCATTAACTCTCTCCCTACTTAGGGTACTGTGAGCCATATGAGATTTTGAGTCTCCCCGTGCAATGTCACTAATCTTTGTTTTAGCTGCTGCCCGGAAATCATCACCAACTTCTCGTAGAATATCATGTAAAACTTTCATGAAATTGGAACTCTTGGGACAAGTAGAAAGATGATTGTAAAAACTTCGTTGTAACTCTACTGTCTCTCCACTCAGGAGGGAAATCCCTAGATTGATTGATTGTTGAAGGACGTCAGGGGCAAGGACTTTTTTGGTTAGGAGCATCACAACAAGACGAGAAGCTCCAAGTTGGTCCAGAACGTAATGGAGTTCTCCAGACAATTTCCCTTGCCACACACATGTCGTCGTATCCTTCCGGCTCAAGTTTGAGAAAAGGGATCCAGACTGTTTTGTCTCCTCTACATACTTTTCCAGGGTGTCTTGATGGATCTTCCGACCCAAGTCTGTGTCAATCTCTCTTCTTTCCAGGTCAAGCATGTCTGGAAGGGAAAGAGTTAAAATTGTCTCAAAATACTGTGTACACATTTGATTTTTTTGTAACTAAATGCTCTTCTAATCATAATAAGTAGTTTTACCTTGAAGAACATTAAGAATTTGAACACACAATTCACTCTGACCCTCATCCGCGAGTGTCTCAGCATGATAAACAAATTTTTCAATGAGTTTTCCATCCTGACACACAGTGTAAGCTTTGGAATGTTTAGGGAAAAGTCCTTCAGTTTTGAATAGGATATCCGTGAGGACAGTCGTCTCACCCAAAATCATCGAGTCCAAATGTCTCCTGTACTTTTTGATCAAATTTTGAATTTCCAAAGTAATCTCATTGGAAGATGGGTACAAGGAGTCATCAATGATAGTTTTTGGTTTTCCTTTGTCCATCATAAAAATCCATTTAGCTCTCCGATTGACTTCAGCAATGAATTGAGTAGAACTCTGTTCAATCTCTTTGGTCAAGTAGGAGGGGAGTTGGATGAGTTGAGACGTGGCTGCTTTGAACATAATATTAAGACAATTTTGAACACCATACAGTCGGGATGGTTGGATCCATTTAGTTTGACTTAGTCTGTGAACAGCTTTGAGGAGATTGATGAAAAGAGTCTTGTGACCCAGGATACAGTCTGGAGTGTGAGTGATTATCCTGTCAAAGAAGATTTTCATGATCCCTACTACACTCTCTGTCACGTACACCTGAGCACTCGTATCCTTTTCTGCATCCTCCAGTGGAGCATTTGCAATATTGATGATTTCATTCAGAAAATGCATCTCAAATATTGTCCAAATTCGGTTTGAACTGTACACACTTCGAACATCCACTTCCGTGACGAGGAAAGCATGGAACAGGAAAGAGACGTAGGCTTCTTTTACCTACAAACATTTCGTACGAATAAAGAATTAAATCATTCCATCAAATTTCGCAAGGAAATGTAGAAGAAAAGGAATCTGCACATGTTCTTCATAATAATGACTTATACAAGGAGACAAAAGGACAATAAAGACAAGGAGAAGGAGGGCCGTATGGAAATTTACAAGCAATGAGAATTTGTATGCAGTATTCATCCATGAAATTGACTTACGTCTAATGGATACTCCTCACTACACAAAACTTTGGCTATTTTATCCAGGGGCAGGATCGTTTGGCACATGGACTCTGTGTAAACATTCTTCCCGATTGTACAGTAGGTGAGGAGTTTCACCAATTCAATATGAAATCTACAGAAGGGTAAAAAGAAAAATGGGACGATTTATTTTAAACCCTTTCTCTGTCAATATGGTTTCTCCTTATTCTTTGTCTATAAATAAAACGATCTACTTCTGCCACGCAATTCTGTTCTGGACCATTGTGTGTATGTAAGTACTTGTAATACAGAATATCGTGTGGAATGGTTAATGCATATTATATTTCCCATGTATAACTATATATATTCAGAAGGTGTTGGCCCATACATATAAATTTGTATAAGGAGAATAGTTCTTGGACAGTAAAATACTTACTGGAATTTTTCAATTTCACTGGAAAAGTGATGGAGAGAGATAGCGTCTCGGCTTTTATCCAAATCGAAACCGAGAAAGTTCTTGAGTGTACGAAAAACAAGAAATGGAAAACGTATGATGTGATGTACTACAACATGTATATATTGTACTAGAATACTTATGTATATATCAAGACACACATATTTGAGTAAAAATCATTACCTTGAGTTCCTCATGAAAAATGGCCAGCTGTACAAACACAAAGAGACAAAGAGTGTGAAATCAACGACCTTGCATTCTTATATTACAGAACAAAGTTTTCTCCCCCTCCCCCACTTTCTCCACTCTCTTTTCAACTTTGGCAGGTAGACTACACAATAACAACTACAACAGAACACACACGCATACCATCCGATAGACAAAACACAATAGGCGGACAAAAGAGAGAGAGAGGGAGAAAAGATTTGTAGACTAATGTAGACACACAAAGTCTGTCTTAAAGAGATGGAGAGAAAGAAGAAGGAGAAAGGGACGGGAAGAGGGGAATGGGATGAGATAAATGAATGAAACTTGATTAAATTAATTCTGGGCTGCATACAAATAACATTCAGACAATGCTTTAAAACATATTTAGTTCTCAGTTCACATCCCACACTCTACATCCTAACGATCTTGGATTAATGAAAATCGGAACAAGGAATATAATCCTTGAGAGTAGCCCAATTTTGTTTATAATGTTTAGGAGTAGACAATGTGGAAGTAGTACAAAGTAGAGTATATCTGTATTGAGAAGATTCGAACCTGATAAACAACAGTCTCTTGATTCCTCCGAACAATACATTGTTTTGGACAAACGATACTTTGAAGGGCAACGAGGTACTCGGAAGCTGCGTCATGATGATGCCGACTAAAAACTTTCTTCACCAAATGTTCTATTGCACTGTCCTTCACCGTCGCACAAAGACTCACATTATTCTCGTATATCGACTGAATTGAAAGAGCTTCCCCAACCTGGAACAGATGAAGAGCGAGAGAGAGAGAGGAGAAAATTGTAATTTAATTCACTTCCAAAGCACAGGATAATAATCAATCAATCCACAATTTCCTTCAATTTGTTCTATAAAGAAAGTTTGATAAATACAATAGAATCATATAATATATTAGGGAGTACCCACCTCAATCCCCATTATAGACTTGATATGATTTGCCATGATTGTTTGGTTCTCTTCATTCCCTGCACAGTAAGCTTGAAAAAATCTGCTAATTTTTTGGAGGAGCATAAGATGATCATCATCCCTCGAGTCTTTCAAAAGAGTCATCACTTCAATTATGACTTCCTCCACTTTATTCTCTCGGAGTAGAGTTTGATTCTGATAATTCCCCACAACCTTTCCAAATTTGTAAGTTTGACAAAGACGAGTCATTTGTTGAAGGACTTCCTTGAGAGAGTCCATATGAGTGAGGAGAGGGAATTTTGTGGACATGGTACGAGAAATTGAAGCCCGGGCAGTTCGGTCCAAAGTAACAATGTCCTGTGAGACATTTGGTGAAATTTCATCTGGAGGTTGAGAGTCAGATCCTTCTTCCCCTCCTTCATCCAAACTTCGGGTTGCTGTTGGTTTACTCTTGACCTTCCATTCATGTTTCCTTGTTTTGGCTTTTTTGACATCTGCTCGGATGATTTCAAGTTGACTCTTGATCCTCTCTAGAACATTCACATCATCCTCACTATTGAGAATTTGTGTCTGGAATAAATGTCATATTTGAATTGTCAAAGAGACTATAATTTAATTTGCAATATATGGAATTATACATAATTAGAAACATAAAAGGATTGTCACCTTCTCAAGGGCGTAGAGGAGTCGTCGCCGCTGATTAAAAGTAGACATGAGGAGATGAATGGCACTTTTGATGAGAGCATAATGCTTATTAGTTATATTGAATAGTAGCAACTTGAGGAAATTTGAGTCATCCTGCCAAATACTAACAACATCCTCAAAATGTTGAGTGAATGTTTCCAGTGTCATTTCTGAAATGAGTTTTCCACTTGATGTTCTCTCATTCTTGAGACAAGAGAGTAAGTTTGTGAGTCGGAAATCAAGGACAGTTTCATGGATGTACTCGTAAATTTCCAGGATGATGACTTTCATCTCCAGTAGAATTGGTTTATTCTCCTCATCCTCATCCTTTTTCTGATTGTCTGGGACGACCAACTTTTTCAATTCTTGTTGTTGTTGTGCCTCTTTCCCACTCCCCTTCTTTGACACTCTCTTGTTCCCCAGGACTTCTTTTGAGAGTGACATTAAAATTATTTGGAGTGTGTCTCTCAAATGATCCAAACTTTTAATCCCGTAAAAACCAAACCGTGCAAAGTCTTTAGCTAATTTTAAAATTTCTACGGACAATTTGTTGTGAAGGACATTATGGAAAACAGAACCCTTGGCCACATTTTGTAGGTAACTCTCAATGAATTCCATGGTGGAAGTGAATTTGAGGATTTGAGCTGCTTTCACTTTGTTCTTGTGAATTTTGTAGTCATCATATTTTTCTACTGTCGTCTCATCCGGGACATCCCACCAAACTCGAGATAAAGACACTTTCTTCTCTTCTTTCTGAGGATCCACATCCACATACAAATTCCTTGCCAGACGACAACAAGATATTCGAAGTTCAAAGGGTAAATTCTCAGATTGCATACAATTTAAAAGGAGATTCATGTTGATTCGAGATGAGACTGCAATGATGGCTTCCTTCTGTCGTCCTACACACATATTTGAGAATAAGTCAAGTTGATGACAGTAGTACTTAAGAATAGCTGCATCCTCCCCAAAACCTAAACTTGCTTTCATTGCCAACTTTGAGATACTCCACTCTCGATCTTTCATAAATAATGTCGCATCCGCCATTTCATCCTGCATTCGGGCTTCCAAAAGGACGGAAATCTCACGACTGAATAAGCATTTACAAATATTTTTCTGAGTGGATGGAATCCCTTTCTTGTTTGACACACAAAGGTCAGACAAGTGGTCCAAGAATCTGTAATCCCATTTATTTATATTGTTGGAGAGGAGACCCACAAATGTGTTCACTTCCTGTTCCTTAATATGTTGTTCTAGTAAAGTTTTGTTGTTGTGGACCAAGGCTGTGATCGTCGCCTCCGCGAATATGTCCAGACCAATTTGCATTTGCATAAATCCAAATTCTGTCGCAATGTACTCCTGTAAAACACAACAAAAATGAATTCTTGCACAATTTAAATGACAATTTTGAGTAGACACTAAATCTAACCTGGTTTTTTCTGTATTTTTCTTGACTGAGTCCAAGGACACGGTAACAAAGTCGAAATGTATATTTCCACTTTGACTTTATTGTTCCATCTTGTTCTTGGAATTGTGGTAAAAGTTTACCATTCGAGTCCATTGGCTCCTATAACGATTGGTCATTAGAAAAAAATAATTGGCAAAATTAGAATGCATTCCCTTCCAAAAAATATACAAGAAGTAATAAGTAGTTAATTTTTAAGTCACCTTCAGAATTTTGAATATATTTTCCAGAAGGAATTGTTCTCTCAATAATTTTTGTTTGTCTCTGGACACGTCCTTCGGGAAAAAATCCAAGGGGTCAATGTGAGCATAATTTGAGTCAGACTCGGGGATGAAAAATAAGACTTCCTTTAAAACATTACAGACTCTCCTGGAACCACAAGAAAGTGGTTTAATTATTGTGAAAGATGTCAAAATAAAATTTGTATTTGATATTAATACCTTCTATCATTTGGAGTGACTCTTCCTTGTTGTAATTTTTTGTAAAAATCTTCTAGAACGTACAGGACATCATTGACAAAATCCAAATGTCTGACTTCATCTGGTTTGACTGGGATCAATTGAAAAACTTCTTCATCTCTTGGCTGTTGCTTACAAATGACCTAGTATTTTATGAAGCACGAAAATTAGCAATGACTTTCTTAACTTTCATCTCCCTCATTAAATTCCTAGAGTGTGTGTGTAGTGGGAGAGAAATTCTTACTTTGGCCATGACAGGTCTTTTTTCATCAACATCAATCATTTCATTAGTGGCAGTGACCCAAGTTCGAGACGCGGCATGTCTCAGACGAACAAAGGAGGATTCGGGTATGACAGGATTTTCAATCTCTGCAGAGGTTGGGAAAAATTCAAACACGGATGCAGGACTAACTTGCAAATTGACTGGGACTATTGTACTATCCGGATCTTCACTTCTTTCTAAAAAAGTTGGAAAAATCTCATTATACTCACACTATAGCTCAAATTCAATTTCAAGAAAAATCAAAGAAATGAAAAAAGAGTATTTACCTCTAGCCCATGAAGCCCGATTAGAACTGTTGATGACGTCAATTCCGACGTACGTCCCCGTCGCCATATGTTTGAGTCTATAATGAGAATTCCAATACCCGGCTCCAGAACGACAAGGATCTTTATGCAGTACCTGAAAATAATATATGTTCATGATCAATACACAATTACAATTTCAAAATGGATAAAAATTTTGGAGTATTTGTTGTGTAAAAAAGTGGACACCTCAACTTCCCACAGGGCATTACTGGACACGGCGGAAGTGGCAGAGGCACGAAGTGTGGATCTTAAAAAGATGTGTTGTTTCCCTCGATGAGAATCTAATGTGAGAAACTTTTCCTCATGAACATGGAAAAGTCGGACCACATCTGCACCCTTCAGGAAATCCGGGATATTTTCAGTGTAGTTGAGAAATAAAACTAGACGCCATGGAGTTGTGTTAGATGAACTAGACTGTGAAATACAAATGAGCAGGAAGATATTTAGTCCACACTGATTTGACATTACATGAGTATATTTTTTTATTGTCCTTACTTGGTCATTCCTTGTTGTACTAGCAGTTTCACGATCAGACTTATTTTTTGAATGAACTTCGTAGGAGGAAGGAGCACCAGTAAGATTATCAGTATTATCACTTATAGGAATGTGGGACACGTGAAGGCACTGCTGAGTATTCATTGCTGAGGCCAGAATAACTTCATCATTGGCCACCACGGGGTCACCTATTGTTATTTTGGATATTTTCCGTTATTGACCAAAATTGTTATTAAATTCTAGAGAGAGAGATTTTTGTTGAGTTGAATTTACAATACCTAAAGCTCTGTGCTTGTAAGAAGGGGTGATTTGGAACCAGGAGTCTTCATTCCCGTGTCGGTCCAGATACACCCTCATTGCCAGCTTATCTGTTTTGGCTGGGTAACGTCGATCCACGGTCAAATATTTGTTAGTCTTCAAATGAAGTACCTGAGACAAAACAGGAGTTTCTCTTATGAGACTGAACTGATCTGGACATTTTATACGAGAGGAAGAGAATTTCATGACTTACTTGGACATTATTGCCGTATGAGATTGGAAGACCAATTTTTTTCAAAGTGTCTTTTCCATTCTGTTCCTTCTCCAGTTCCGCTGCATGCTGTTATGATAAAAAACAATTTTTTTCAGTTACGACCAAAATATTGGGACAGTATATAATTGAAAAAAAGAATATATCTGTAGGTCACCTGAAGACTTTTCATGAGGACAGCCTCATCATGAGTACGGGAAGTAATGATTGTTCTGGAAGCATGGAAATACTGTTGTTGAGCTGAGTATCGAATGGCAGGACACAGTTTAAAAAGACAATCTGGAAAAGAATAAAATTATTTTAATTTTGAAAAAAATAATTATCTTTATTATTTAAAGACTAGTTGTCATCAGAGTGAAGTGTAACCTCTGAATTTCTTTGGAGGATTCTCAATATTTCCATTGGCAGGAACAACACAGCGATCATCAACAGATCTGAAAAATATTAAAATTTGAAACAAAGTCAATTTACAAAGGATTTTTGTGTTCCCTATTATCATAAAATTGGGATTATTTGGTTAGCCAATATAACTGAAAATTCAAAGTCTCTCCCTGTGAAAACAACTAATTTTAATACTAATTTTAGTATGTAACAAATAATCATGAAGATTCTCATACAATGTCAACTAAAATATTTCGGAAAAAATGATAGTCATTGTCATCAGTTTTTTTTTCATAGTGCCATGTAACCGGGATCATACACGCGACTATTTTTAGGCACAATCTTACATCATGAATTAATTGTCTTTTTAGTGTGTACAAAAAAAATGTGCAGTGTTGTAAAATAAATCATTTCATAATCACCCCAAAGTACTGAGGAATCCATCAATGTGGCCTTCACTGAAAATACTGACAACATCTCCAAAGCGTAGAACCGTAGCGTCGGTCCGGCCAGAATCCATTGATTCATCCATCGCTATCTCTACTGGAGAAAAGAAAGTATTAAATAACTCTTAAATAACATGCCACAGTAGGACTTATATAATTTTTGCACAAATCTTATTATACCTGTTTTGCACTAAGCAAAAAAAAGTTAGAATCTCAATGACACTACCACCAACATGTATAATTATTGTCGTCTTGAAAGAAATTAGTGTGGTAAGATATTGAAGAAAAATATATTAAAATGTAAATGTTTACACAAGGTGTAACACAACACAAACTTTTTAATTAATGTGTAGAATGAATGGAGGAAAAATTTGTGTGTGATGAAAACAAAAAAAAATAAATGATTCTGTACAGTAAATTTAGTGAAATATTTAAATTTGTGAACCACTGTAAAGGGTTCTACAGCAGCTGTAAAATAATAATGCTGTACACAAGCATGCTAACTAACTACTAACATATTTTTACTATCATCTCAAAGGCTTTGATAATTGAGCTCAATGGCCTTGCTACTCTTTTTGCATTCCTCCCATATACGGCTCATGGCAAAAATCAAAAGGACGTATCTTGAGGGGAAGCCCCAGTCCATGAATTTTTCGAGTTGGCATTAGGGGAATTGACCATTCCCTTCAGCATACATCTTGAGGGGCTAGAGTGAAAGTTGGAGTATTCAGTGTCTATTCCTATGATCGTATGTAGTATATAGGAATATTTAAATTGTTGCTGGAAGCGATATTTGAAGCCTGCCCATATTTTTTTTCGCATAACATTTTGATATGCGGTTTGTTACTTACTTATTTTGACTATATTGTGAGTATTTGAACTGGTATTAAATATAGTTACTAATGCTAGTTACGCAAGACGCGCTCACCAAAAGAATTTTAAACTTGACTACATACGTGTTGTGAGCCGGTTCAAAATGTCAAATTGTGGTCAAGTTTTGATATTTACCTTTTTATTTTTAATACTACAACTTGTCGGGACAATCTCACCGCAAGACAAAAAACCTAAAGAGACAATTCCTCCAGCTGACATAAAGGTTAATGTCATTTTGAAAATTTTGTTACTTAACTTTTTAATGGACAGCTTTGTAACTTTGTATTGTATTGTACAATTTTTTTGAATGACAGAAAGGACCAAATCCAGAGTCAGTGTTCAGCAGAGGACTTGTTGTCAAGTATCCTAAACCAGCGGACATAATCAAGGAAAGTGGAGCTTATTGCAAAAAGACAGGTAAAATAAATTACTTAATAAGCTTTAAACGGAGTATAAAAAATAGTCATTTTTTAAATAAAAACTTTGAAAACTTTTATATCATAGGAGAAAGGAACTTTACTGGTGAAGTATTGGGTTATGTGACACCCTGGAACAATCAAGGTTACGATGTTGTCAAAACTTTCTCCAATAAATTTACAATGGTCTCTCCTGTCTGGCTTCAAATTAAAAGAAAACCTGCTGGAACATTTTATATGACGGGAACTCATGATGTGGACCATGAATGGATTCGAGAAGTTCGTAAACGAGGGAAAAAGTCACAGATTAAAGGTTTGAGATTTGTTAATTTTACACAATTATGTATGTACTTAAAAAATGAAAAATCAATTTTTAACAAATTTTCAATTTTTTTAGTTATGCCGAGGGTTCTATTTGATGGATGGTCAAGCGATGACTTTTACGCACGTGAGCTGTTTTCTTTTACTCATAATCTACTATTTCAATTATTGAACATTTTCGTAATTACTGTAGAATTCATTTTCATTTTGTAGTATTTACGACTGGTACAGAACCCAAAGAGCTGACGAAAACTATAATAACATCCGCAAAAGTACGTTCATGTTATCATTGTACATTATGTATATGTCTCTGTCTGAATGTGGTCCACAAAAATGTTTACTCTTTGTATTATACAGGCATACAAGTTTGATGGAATTGTGCTTGAAGTGTGGAGTCAAGTAATTAAAAGTTTTTGTCATATTTGAACCTATTTTAAGCAGTTGTCGTCATTTTACTTACTAAAATGTTATTTTGTAAAATATAGCTTGGAGGACAAGCAAGAAAAGCATTACAAATGTTGGTCAAAACAATCGGAGAGGCTTTGGCAGCTGCTCAATTGAAATTTATTCTAGTGGTGGGTGATTGTGCAATAATAATATCGTTTCATACAACGATTTCATATAAAACTGTATTTCACAGAGATTGTCTCTCCTTAAATAATTTTGAAACATTATTTTTACAAAACAGGTTCCACCACCATTGACAAATGCAGGGAAACCTGGGATGATAGAACATGACGATATTGTGAATATGTTTCATTACGTGGATTATTTCTCCGTCATGAGTGAGATGATTTCCTTTCAAAATAATAATATGATTCAAATTATGTGAACTACTTTTCAATACCTGTTTTTTTTGAAAAATACAGCTTATGACTATTCCAGTCCGGAAAGACCTGGTAGGTTGTTTATATACTATGTATATGGTCAAATAGAAAAAAAATCTATTTCAGCAGAATTATATACATCGTCTTACTAATATTCATTTATTCTAGGTGCTAATAGTCCGTATAGCTGGATGGAAAAGTGTATACAAACTCTTGCTCCTATGAAACTTGAACGGCAAAAATTTCTGATGGGCCTTAATTTTTACGGATATGACTACACAAGTACTGGAGGTGAGGAGAAAAGAAAATTATGTAAATAGTTAATATCCAGTATGTAGGAAAATGTGACACTCATGTTATATTATTTTCGTTTTGCAGGTCATCCAGTTCTTGGATCTGGTTACCTCGACTTGCTAAGTCAGGCAAAGAAAATTCAATGGAGTGAGGATGCCGAAGAACACTTTTTTGAAGTCAAGTCAGTGTAAAATAAAATAAATCATGAATCATTTCATTGTGTTGAGTTCCAAAATTTAATGATTTACTCTGTGAATATATGTATACAGGATGAAAGATGGGAAACACACAGTATTCTACCCGACACTATTATCCATACGAAGACGAATTGAATTAGCTGAAAAATTAGGTGTGGGAATTGCAATTTGGGAACTAGGACAAGGAGTAAATTATTTCTACGACTTGCTTTAAAATTTTTAATTTATTATATTTTCTAATTATGTAAAAGTTGAAACCGGCCTTACCATTTACTGATAGAGTATACTTTGCCAAAAAAAAGATTTGAAAAGGCAGCGTACTTAAACTGATATTATTGTCCACGAATTGATACTATTTATTGTAGACAAAGGTTTCCTAAGATTGATATTCCAAAATTATTATCGCAGCCAAAGAAAGCAATAATTACCTTGCTAAAAAAAAGGTGTGTGATACATATTAATTGTTGTTGTTGTGTTATTTTGATAAATTCGTGATTAATAATAATAAAAAATGTGTCTCACTACTCTTTTACCAGTACTCTTTATTTATTATGCCACTGGCAAACGTTATCATCAGTGACTTGTAGTCAAAAAAATGATAAAAATTTATTCGATTTTTTAGAGGCGGTAATTTTGTATCGTCGAAGGATTAAATAAAATCTCACACAAATCTCCACAACTTTAATGTGGGAGAAATCATCCGAGCTCCTAAGGTGTGGACGATTGGGTTACCAATGAAGAGTCACAATTAACAAAGGTCGAGTCCAAAGGGATCAGGGATTTTGACTATATTTGCTCAATTTGAGAATAGTAAGTTTCAAAGAAATTATTTTTTATTTTTATAAAACACAATGTATTATATCATTTTTAATGTTTTGTATTTTTTCAGACTCTCTCTCTCACACAAATAATAATAACAAACATGAGGGGCCAAGCTGGAGTATTAGGAGAGTTTTTTCTATTCTCCTGTCTAATGTTTACTCTTCCCTTTGTTGCCTACTACAGCACTAAAAATATGCTGGAGAGATTTAATTGTCTGGAGAATGACATGAACTTGGACATTTTTCTTCCTGTCATCTCTTCAATCCTTGTCGTATGGATTATAATAGCAGTGTACGCGTGTCGAGCGTACAGAGACAAATTTAATTACGACACTAGTCCTACAAAAGAAGATTAATTTATTTATTATCGATGCACACACACATTCCACGTAATTACTTGTGAAGCAGCAGTTGTCAATGTACTAGCACTTTATTATTATTACTGTCATTCCTTTGTATGATACGAAAAATTGCTAATTAAAATTCAAACCTTATGATGATGATACTAAACCGTGTTGAAATAACGTTACACATTATTTTCGCCAATGCATTTCTGTTTGGTCCTGCTCTCCACTACGCTGCGCTGTGAAAATTTTCGGATTGAGAAGAGGAAATTGTCTTATTCAACTTTTGTCATTTGTTGTAATTTTTGCTACATTTCAACTTGTGTCTGTTCCCGATTTTGACTGATCAATGTTAGTGCTTTTTTATATTTAATTTCTGCTATTCGTGTAGCGTAGGACGAGGAGAGAAGATGGAAGTTCCAATCTCCAAGTTTATGCAATCTGGTAATTCAAAATCATCATTTTCAATTTTTCAATTTTTATTTTTATTTATTGAGATTACACATGAAAGGGAGGTGCACTGTAGTTTTTTTTCAAAATAGAATTCCCTTCTATCATTACATTATATTTACATTTTTGTAGATAATTATTGGCAGTCACCGAGTACATCGGCTTTTAAAAGTAAGTTCTCATTAAGAAAAACTTTTTTTTCTTATTGTTGTGGTGTGCAATATGCATATTTATTTAGTCATATTTAACTACATTTGATTTTTGTATTGTCCTTTTCATTTTGACCATTTTAATGGCAGATTACATTTACGACCATATACAGTATTTATATAGTCAACAAAAATACACAGTATAAATTTATTCATATGTGGTTTTCAAACAGTAAATTTTACTCAGTTACAAATTATATTCTTTTGTTGTTCTATATATAAGAAAATTCAGTTCATTATTTTCGTTACGGTTTAATACATAAAAAGTGTGAGCGGAAAATAGCTAGACAAAGAAATTAACATGTTTCGTCATTCTTCATTTTTTGATACAAGTTTATCATTTTGTTTATTGTTACAGGTCCAGATCTAATTGAACTGAATTCGGATTCTGAACGAAATGTCAAGCCTGGTAAGGGATAAACAATGATTCTATAGTCATAATATTTAACTGTCAAGTTCTCTCTATGGACATTTTATTTCATTTCTTAAGAATGAGAACACCTTCATTTTTTCTTAGATTATTTTTGACATGACTATATATTTTCACTTTTTTTAGTGGAACCTCTAAACTACTCTTCAAGTCAAGAAGAAGTAGAAACGGAGGATGACTGTTGCGACGTACCAGAGTCAATTCTAGTTAAGGAAGGAATTCCCGGAGTAGTCTACGATGTCACGAGTAATGATGAAGAGAGTTGTCATCTCTTACAGACCGAGGATGATTCTGAAAATTCAGGTAATTTTATTTCTTCTCATATCATTACTAAATAAGTTTATGACTTTTGTATAATTTGTCCCATATGAATTCAATGAGTACATGACAAATTGTGGTAACTCATCCATGAGCTCAAGATGATACTAAAATCAATATATTTTTTTTACATTTGTCTCATGGACTTTCTCATTTCCAAAAGAAAAAAAAAGTAACTTTTAAAACGTAATTATGAATCTTTTAGATTCAGAGCACGTTGAAAATTCTTCAAAGTCATCTCTTTCTCGATCGTCCTCATCTGCCGAGGCTACAATTTCAGATGGGGAAGCCAATACTGAAGAACGTATAAACTCGCGACTTAGGCATTGCTCCCTTGATAACTATTTGGTAAGACAAATGTTATACTTATATGTTTAACAGTAACACTAATTTTAAATGAAGAGAAAATGTGGAAAAGACTTTTCCGAAAAGTATTTTCAAAGAATGAAACTATTTTTTCCACAGGATATGAGTGCCGAACAAGAAAAATACTATACGGAACAGTTTCTCTTGCTTCAGCCAGATCCTCATGGAATGGTACGTATTTATCTTGATAAATAATTTAGTAAAAAAATAGAATCTATAGTATTATTTATTCAGTATTATCCTCGTGCGTGTGACATGAAAGTTTTAACTTTTCGATATTCTTCCTCTCACTTTTATACTTTTGTTTATATATTTGACTGTAGTTGACCGGTGGAGTTGCTAAAGGTAAATATGTGTATATAGAAAGTGTGTATCCTCCATTGTGTCGTGTATTAGTAATAAATTTGTTAATTATATATTTATGGACAATTTAAGGATTTTTTGAGAAAAGTAAATTGCCTCTGACCGAACTCCGAGAGATTTGGCAAATAGCAGACGTCACTCGGGTACAGTCTAATAGTTTTTCTTGTCTTTGTTTAAGATATAATCCACATTTTTATTCTACTACATGTGTGTCAATATTTAATATCTTGATACTTTCATTATTTGTAGGACGGTTGCCTCGACCTTGCCGAGTTTAAAACAGCAATGCACCTTGTTGTCCTACGTAGACACGGTCTTCATATTCCATCTCACATAGATGGTCGATTAGAAGGTCGACCTTTCCATGCACTTAGTTCAAATAATGTACCAGCAGGTAGTGGAACAGGGAGCGAGTCAAATACAAATCCTTCTACTTCTGTAGCACAGCAACTATTGACGACACCACCGACAAGAAATAATAATGTAATTCATACCGTTTCATCAGCACCACCGCAACATATTGATAGATTATCAAAGAAGCAGCCTAGTAAGGGTGAGTGAATCAAACCGTATTATACAATGTAAAAAAATTAGGTACAATTCAACATTATTTTCTCAGTGTGTTCAACATTTTATTGGATTTTTTTTATTAGATTGGACAACGTTCGAACAATTCGAAAATGATCATGAACCTATCAATTTTTCATCCACATGTGATACTAGTGGCTTAGTGGCTCCCGTGCCCCGTTTACCTAATTTAGTGAGAATTTTGTTGTCAATTTTACTTATATAAAGAAAAGGCATTTTTTCAAAAATAATCAATTGTTTAATCCTGTCGTTTTTTCAACTCGATAATAGTCTCCTCCTCGATTGACAACCCCGGAAGACAAGCTATTTTTGAGCAACAACAATAGCGCAAGTGTTCCTAAATCCCAACATTTACAATTAAAAGCTATCCAAAGACCTAAGCTATCTGGGCATCATCCGAAAATATCAACTGGTACGATCGCTCCCCCTCCTGTAAGTCAAAACTATCCATCAAATATGAATTTTATCAATATTACATCACTAATTACAATAATGTTTTTTTATGTACATATTAAATACAACATTTATTTTCATTTTCAGCCTCCCAGAAGAAAAACTCATGTTCGTAGTTCTTCACTGGATCTCAACAGACTAGCTATATCATCAGATTCCCAAAATCAAGCAAACAGTTTGGGACCAGAATTTCTTGGTAAAAAAATATGTTCATATAAAATTCTTAAGCGCTAG
>WJFB01001331.1:0-33326 GCA_009870185.1 Pygmarrhopalites habei | reverse complement strand
CTGACAAACCACGGAAGACGTAAAATTTACACTGTAAGTTGTACAAATTCGATTCACAGTTCTCTGTTTTGCCAAAAAAAGGTCAGCTATACACTAGATAAAAAGCAACTTTACGGACAGGGGGCCGGGCCCAAAAAGACTTCAACCGGGCCGGGCCGGGCCACGTCCCGTCCCTGAAATTATAATATGACTGTTCTCCTCGGAAGAGGAAGAGTAGGACGACTCCTCTCAATCTGAACCGTAGACTGTACTGTACTAGTAGGTAGATCCTATGTCTAGGATGGAAAGGACTTGTTCTCATAATAACGAACCCAGTCACTCATGTTTACATTCACTCTCTCTTTTTTTCGGGGTATGAAGAGAGAGTGGGGGGACTTCCGGTGGGCTTAGTACTTAAAGGGATATGGTTAATTTTGATGAGGACTGAGATTCCGTCCCAGAGACAAAAGAATGAGCTTTTAATTCATCAACTAGTAGTACTACGTAGTATGCATATTGGGTTTGTATGTTTTTGTATCGTATGCCCTGAACAATCCCTACATCTCTTCTCCACCTTTCCCCTCAAAGAAACACCATTTTCCTCTGTGAATAGACTCTGCATACTCACCACCACTAGAATAGTTTCTGGAAAGCCAAACCAGACGTACCTACGTTATTTTCATCCTCCTCTTTCCTCCTCTGTCCTGTAGTTATCTTGGTTTCTATGTATTATTCCTTCATCATCACATGGGATCCTCCTCGACCTCCTTCTGATGTCCCGTTACATTATTTATATTTCGAGTTATATTTCATATTTCCTCATCTTCATTTATATGGATACTAGTACACTACACACTCCACTCACTTAATTTGAGTATGAATTCTCTATGAAATCATAATAAGACTTTTACACACACACACACTCACAATCAGTCTCAACTCTTTTTCTGTCTGTAAAGTTCAAACTCCTCATGCTCAACGTTGCGTACACAATAAAATGAATTTCAGAGTACACCTGTGATTTCAACCTGTCCTCCTACTCTTTTCCAGATACTTTTGGTTACCATACTTGTCAAATATTATTAATCTCGTGCCCACAACAATAGTATGTAGTGCCATTATATGCAAAGAGAGTGAATTTTTTTTTCAACCCTGCTCTTCTTTGTGTCTCGAAAGTGTGCATTGTAACATCAAACATTGACAGATTCATTTTATTTATGTGGGCAATTGCCCTTTGCATTCAGCCGAAAATTGGTTTTTTACAGAGCCTTGATTGAATGTGTGTGTACAAGTTATTCAGAAATACTAGAGAGATTTTCCATATATGTGAGAGATGCATCAAATGGTACATTTTACCATGGAACTTTTCAATGAAAAACTCAAAGGAGGGGAAAGAAAGAGAAGAAATGGAAATTTGTGTGTATATATCTGTATATATACAAGCTTCACTGACTGAAATCATTTTAATTCTCAAAACTAAAACTTCAAAGAACATCATTTTTGTATGTTTGTATGTTCTGTCGTCATGTACAGTGTGGAGTTTTTGTATCATATTGTGTGTGTGTGTGCGTGTGTGTGGAATATATATATATATATACATTTTTCAATAAATTTTTAACTCTCTTTCGATAGGACACTTTTTTTAGACTTTTTCTTCTTCTCCTTCTTTAGACAGTCGGCTACTACAATAATAAATATTTATTCTCTCCTGGAGTTCTCAATATAATGTTCTCAACAATGATATAGTATTTTTCATATTTATTTATATATACATATATATATATTTAGATAGTATACACATTAATTTTCTCATTTTAACAATTAATTGAAGATGATGTAAGTAATCTTGTGACGATAGAGTACGATTTATAATACACTTTTTTATGATTTTTAGTTACATATTTTATACAATATTTCCTGTAAGCCTCATCACCAACAGATTTTCAAAAATGATTTGATCAAGCTACATTTTCTATCCAAGTTTTTGGAATTAATTGTATTCAACAGTAATGTACATCGCTGTTTTGCTTAGGAAAACTGTAACTTAAGTGAAAAACAGTTTGTGAGTGAACGAAAGAAGTCGAGCAGAGTTGAGTTCAGTGTGTGGGTGTATTTAATTTAATGATAAAAATAACAGTCTACTATAGAACAATAATTAAATCTGGTCGATGATATGACGACAATGATAATATTATGCTATATTTTAAAATAGTTTCACACATGTAACATACAGAGAAAGCTATGGGACGCTTTTTTATAGTATACATTCAAGTGTTTCTTTATATCTAACAATTTGTCATCATCCTGTAACTTTTGGATACTTTCTCCCTCACTTTCTCTTTCTATCTCTCCGTCATCATTCATATGACGTCCACACGAGGGTTTTTTGTCCCATCATTGCTCCTCCTGCTCTCATACGGTACAGTACAGTTGTGTACAGAAAGATGACTTAAGAGTAATTTATACCTATCATTTATGCTACGATGCCATTTTCTGTTTTTAAGAAACAAATTTTGTTCTGCTGACGATGATGCTGCTGTTTGTTGTTATTCTTGTGTTACTTACATTTTCCTCTACATAGTTCATAGCTATATCTATATTCATAAAGCTACTGCCACGGACTTGAACCTCCTAAAACACAAACACACACACACGCACCCACATGATCGTGATTAATAAGCGTGTGGAGGTGCGGAGCCCACAAATCAAAAAAAATTTCATTTGCATAACAAACAAGCCTGTTACTCTGTACTCGGAATGTAAAGATTAAAATGAGGACAATGTGAGTAGTCAAGTGTGACTAAATTTAAAATTAATGACAAGTCTGAGGTACGCTCTTTTCTCCTGTCCTTGAAATTATGTAACTAGTTTGTGTGTGCAGGGAAAGATTTTAAAAATAAATGCTCAAATATTTTGAAAATTTAAGAAAAAGAATTGTGTAAAAATTTCGTTGCAACTTATTTCCCTAAAAATGAGAGAAAAGTATACTTTTAGTGAGAAAACATTGTGGAATTCTACATTATTTTAAGGGGGAAGAAAAAGAAAAAATCAGTTTGTGTATTTCCTTGTGGCTATATAGAATGATTATGCAAATTGCAGGCTAGATTTAAGGGTTGGTTGGAGAAAAAATTGAGATAATATTTACGTCCCCTCCACAGCTGCTCTTTCCCCCTGTCTCTGTTGATCATTTTTGAGGAAGATTCAGTTGAGAGTGAGGAGGGGGGCTAATAGTCAAGGATAGTAATGTAATCAAATGATAGATTAAAATGTCTTAGCTGTAAGCAAATCTACTTGGACTATTGGGAATTTATGATTATTTTAATAATGCTGCTTTGGGGGGACGTGGGAAGAACAAAGCTATACTTGGATGTAGGGTGAAAGGAGGAGAAAGTTTGCTGTAGGCTAGTATGAGCGTGTATGTAGTATAATAATAATAATAATGTGTAGAAAAGTGAGGATGTGGAGGAGGAGGGAAAGTAGAGATATTTATAATAATTTTTTATAGTACAAGGTTGTTGAGTGGTAGATAAATTACATGTTGGATATTCTACCCTTGAGATTATCATGAAAATAAATAATGGGTCCAAGCTAATGCACAGCCGCTGCCTTCTGGTTCAATACAACAGAGTTTTTCAAATTTCGTTTGCCACGTAAGCCCATAAACCCGTCGGCTGGTACTCTTTTAGCATCCGTATGGTCATCCATGTCACCCATGAGGAGTTGTTGTTGTTGTAGTTGCTTTCCATTGTCCATCCCATGTGGCAACTCTTTGGAGGTCCACAAGTCACTCAGCTCTGCATCCAAGGGTTCCCCATCAAAGTCTTCTTGAATCCCCGACGTTTTCTTACCCCTCATCCCGAGGAATCCAGATGGACCCTTTTTCCCTCTCATCCCAAAGAAATTGTTACTTGGAACTTTCTTTCCTCGTACTCCATAGAAACCGGATGCGGGGGCTCGTTTCCATATTGGGTCCACGTTGTACAACTGCCAAGTGAATAAGGGAAGGGAGGTCAACATGGGATATTCAATGCACAAATACTTTACAGCTACGAAAAACAGTTTGCAAAGTGGAATAATAATGCTACTCAAAGGATCTAATTTAGTATGATAGGTAACATCCATGAAGTGTGAGAATAAATCAAATGATTGACAAACCTCGTACAGTTCCTTCAAGGCTGCCCTGTCATTAATCGGTTGCCACAGGGAGGGGTCATTCTCCTTGAGATTGAGTGGTGAGAAGTGTGGATGGTCACCTTCATTCTTAAAGCAAAGGACTATACAGAGGGTTGACAGGACTGTCGTACATACGAATGTCGCATTCACTAGTGAGAGAATTGGTACTTTTTTCATATTTCTTCTGTTTTTTCTTCTTCTTTTCTCCTTATTCTTGTCTTCTTCTGTCACTTGATTCGATCCCTTTTTTCAAATTTATTTGTTTTCTCCCAAGTGATTTCTTCTGGAAGTATTCTTTTTCTGAAAAGAAATTATTGAGAAAGTAAGTATTTTGAAGATTTTCACTTAGAGCATCGTTGGTGAGATTTTGTTCATGACGCTTTTTCACAGGAAATTGTAATAAAGCTCTTTTAATTTTACAATTAACAGTTATCATGTATCTATTAAACTTTCACCAAACCACCCATATCTTCTCTCAAAGAAAAATTAGATATTTTTAATAATGATTCCGAGCAACCCTAAATTAATTTGTTCCAACTGGACAGACTTATTTCAATTTAATCAGTCAATATGTAGCTCAACCACCACCCCCAACTTTTATCGGAGAAAAACGGAAATGGAGAGCTAGACAAGACCTGGGAGCAGGCTTTCCACTTACTGAATATGACAACTCTTTAAAACTTGAGAGATACAGAGATATATGCATTTGTAATCTCGGTCACCCATTTGTCTCTCCCTCTCTGGTGATTAAACTTTCAGGTGTATGTGGAGGAAGAGGAGGAGAAAATTGTACACTCATCTTTCTCTCCCTCTGTCTCTTTGACAAAACATGGACTCTACTAGACATTTCTCAAAGTTTATGAGAAGACCTACCTATCAACTATCCCATTATAATGTAGAAGGAGAGTGGGAAACATGACCACGGACTACATCATGACAGTATTTTCTCGTACTCAGATTGTATTAAAGCTTTGAGAGTTTGGATAAGCAGCGTGTGAAGTAATTCAAAATTTTGTAACTTTGAACTAAAACGGAGTTTCAGTTGGTTCCGTTTTATTTATTTTACATTAAAATTTGTCATGGAGAGAGAGACAGACACGCTCTCGTGACGCTCTCGATATGGTTGTTTTCGGATACATTTGTAAATAAATAGTGCCAGGTTTGTGGGATAAAGTAATAGTCAAATGCTTCCGTCATCCACAATGAACAACACACGGTAGACAATAGGGTACTACGTCTTTTCAAATTTAATCCTACATTCAGGCACAACAAAGTGTTTCATATGTCATCGTTTGAAAAACTGCATTTTAAACCTGTCTCAGATTGTTCTTGTACTATGTCATCCTACTCCATTATTATTTTACTTCTTTTCAAAAGAAGACTTTCAGCAACGTTGAAAATCCTTTAAAATTTTTATGAATCAAATCGTCTGTCAGGATATGGTTTGAATTATTTCGTGACCGGCTAACCTAAACTCTTTGTTTTCCCTTTCAGACATGAGGTGGAGAAAGTGATTGACAATTCTGATGGATATTTCAATTATCATACGTCAATTATTCCACTCTATGTGTGGAATAATTTCAGCTTGGTCACGTCTATAAACCAGTTTCGTACAAATCAAGTATTTTCCAGTCTAGATAAAATTTTGGGCATGTTAAGTACACCTGTCGTTACGATGCGTGCAGAAAATTAGACTAAAAATGAGGGAAAAATTGACAGCCTTGTGCAAGTAGAATAAATTATGAAATGAGTTGATCAAAGTTAGGAGTAGGGAGAGGGAGGAAAGAAAGGGTTGTACCTCTTTTAAACAGGGTATTTTTAAGCAGTTTAAAGGTACTCACTCTTTCCGAATGTTTGTTTTTGGTCTATTCCCCCACTAGAAATTATGCAACATCCCCTTCCTCCCTCCTTCGCTTCCTCAAGCCCACTTACATCACGTCACTGGTCCACAATGTTAATTTCCCTCTGTTCTCTAGGTACTTTTAAATTATTTCACAATTTTGGTTCACTAGAATACAAGTAGCTTGCGGTGTATTGTCTGCTATTGTGTGTGTTTCTATTTTCATGAAATCCCTGATCCCTTTGGAGGAGGAGGGAGAAAATTCTTTCTGGGAGGATAGAAACAACGAGTTGTACAAATCTGTGAATGAAAGTACAGAAATGATGAAAGACATTCTATCTCCTCTGCTAATATTGGGAGAAATTTTTCCATAGATCCTATGATGCCCCACATATCCTGGATCCCTGGATGGACAAAAAAGGCTTCCTACTCTAAATAGCGTTTACCTATGTTACATTTGGAGATACTATTAGTGTGCAAGTTCTGGGTCAGATTACCCTTGGCTCCCTGTTGGTTATGTGTGTGTCCATGTTTCTAGGGAAAGGGCGAGGAGAGGTGAGATAAATTATGCAGGATAAAAACGCAAGGCCGTCAATTAGTGAAGTCCGAGAAATCTCTAAAATGTTCACTCCTCTCAGCTTTTCTCTTTGTTTCCTCCTAATTCTCTTTCTCAACTCAAGTTCGGGGTCCGGGTTTACAACATTCAAGTTCTGAAAGCCAGAGTCTAGACCTTCGTTAGTAACAAAAGTGAAAATTGAGTAACGATTGTCAGGAAAACGGTATTGTACTTTGATTTTTGATTTAGTGGATATTATTATTGCTTCAGAGCCGATAATGGGCGAAAAAAGAGAGAGAGAAGCTTTAGAACGAAAAATTCCACTTGAAGCAAAAGTAAAAAAGGGAAAACTTGAAAAATTTAGAAAAACAACTGTCCATTGGATAATGAATCGAAATACCATGATCTACTTTGACGAGGTTAATCTTACTACTAAGACAACCTCGATTTAAAAAATCTACAATTCAACTTTCACCCAAATATTTTACAGAAATAGGATGTAAATATAAATGCTGAATGATTTAAACAAATGGAATATAGAATTACCTTATTTTTCAGATGTGGAGTCCAGAGGAGCAGCTAAGCACTCCGTGGTTGAGAGAGTGATGAAGGATTTTCTTTACTTCTCTCTTCTTTTTCTTCCAATCTTTGATTGTGACGACGAAAGTATATTCCTTGTAGAGAAGTAGAAGGAGGAGGAAATTCAAGATTTATTTTTGTCCTTCCGTTTCTAAACCAATTACTATGGGGGTAGAGAGAGAGAGAAAGTGGGGGTTAGATAAATTTTCCCCCGTGTGTTTGGTTGTGTGTGTGTGTTTTGAATATGTTTTGAAAACTACTTACTCTCCTCCTTTTTTCTATTTCCTGTCCTTTGCAATGTCACGAGATGGAAGAAAACGAGCGAGTGTTGTTGACGGAGTAAAGACAGACGAAAGAGGAGAGAGAGAGAGATGAAGAAGGGCCACCGACTTAGTCTATCACGAAGCAACTCCTGGTGCACTTCTAGCCTGGTTGATTCAATTCACAGGCAATTTATACTGAGCTAGGTAGACATTCCATGTTCTATCCAGGGTAGGCAGGGAAGGAGGAAGGGTGGGATGGAGGGAGAGAGAGATAGCGAGGCTCCCACCCATAGTCTAGATAATCAAAGAGGGAGAGGTTTGGTGGGTCGTCCCGAAAAGCAGGGTTCCTCGCGAAACCACGCGAAATTTTTTTCCCCTCTTCCCTTCCTCCTCTTCCTTTTTACCCTCCCAAGTTTTGCTTCACTTATTTAATAGCCTGTGCAAAAAACGTAACGGTGGTTTTGTCATGTCTCTCCCCATCTCTCTCTTTCACCATTATCCTCTATTTCCAGGAACGGTGTGCTCCTAATTTTTAGTTTTACTAATATTATTTCATTCCTTGAACATGGACTTGGACAACTTTCTGACTTTGTCTCTCTCAATGTCCCTCCTCTTTCTACCCCTAAGGTCACAGATATCCTAAATTGATGTGTTGCTCAACAATAACTATTTGAGATGGAAGGATAGACAAGTGAACGTACTGTACGCATGCATGGTATGTAGTAGTTAACTGTACTCTTCTATTTCTCTTCCGTTCATTTTATGTTTTATTTGACTACTACTCTGTTTTACACACAGTCCGAGCCAATGTATCTGTTGCATAATATATATACATATGTGCCGTATATGGAGTATCTGGAGGAAGGAAGAGAGAATGACTTTGAGAAGGGAACTAACAAATTGTGAACAATCAATATATTTTCTCACTTTACTTCACCACACACTGGATTCACTGTCCCCTCGTCCATGAAAGGACCATACATAATATATACCCTTCCATCTAAGCCAAAGTCACTCGCTGAATTAGTGCTTGTGGCGTGTGTGTGTGTGTGGAAGAGGAGGCTAGAAGTAGTGTGTGTAGTTTTTGAGCACTGTTGAATATCCCCCTGTAATAAGGTAAGTACTCATGTGTGAGTGTGAGTGCGGAGAGAAAGGAGATGTGAGCTTTATGCAAAAACAAGAACGTTTCTATTTTGAACCACTTTCCCTTCTCCATTCATACTCTACTTTACTTTTGTAACTGGGGTCCTCACTCGTCACACAAGTCCCACTCCAGAGACGAGGAGCCAAAGAGAGGGGATGTAGGAAATGCAAAAGGATTTCGAGAGAGAGGGAGAGAGAAAGCGAGAGAAAGGGGAGGGGGTTGGATGGATGGTTACGAGGTTGGCTTTGCTTGACATTTCCAAATTTGCTATTGCTACTGACCATGAGAAGAGTGATTTAGAGGGGGAGAGAGAGAGGAAAGAGGAAGCTAATTTAGTTGAAAAAGTGTGAGTGAGGAATTGAGAGGATGGGGGAACACACACACACATTAGCCACATGATGACTATCAACCGATTCCAAACAACTCACCTATGCATTTTCTGTGTAAGAGTTAAAGAATTTCAAACTAATTAAGTTGTTACGAGAGAAGAGAAGGAAGAGGAAGGAAAATGAAAGGTTTTCAGATTTTCGAGGTCTCGCTCAACTTCCCAAATTACAAGTCTCAATTTTCTCCGTCAACCAATTGAAAAGTTTGATTGAATCAAAGAATATTTTCTGTAAGGGTGAGAGCCATCGTTTGTACTTATACAATCCGGTGAAAATGAATAAGTACGAATTGTCTACGTCTGTAGTCATCAGCAAAATTCTTTTGTCAGTTTTGGTTTTCATTAACTTGAATCTTTTTTACATTGTAGTTTTGCGATGTAGAAATACTGCGTCATGTTTTTGATCTGCGAAATACATGTAGGGTCATTGATTTTGGGCAAATCACTTTTGTACATTGATTTCTGTATTGACATTTAACTGACCCCTCCTTGTCCTTCTCATTTTTATCCCATCTATTAACTAAATATCAATTTGAGAAGTCTTAACTGAGGCCTCGGTGTATCTTAACGACCCGTACTAACTTCTAATGTTAGTCAAAGAATTATTTTTAATCATCTTGCCCTGTCTTGATTGTGGGTGTAGGAGGGTGGCAAAGCATGCAGTCTCCCTTTATTTATAGACAATTTTCCGTGTTAGCCGAGTGAGAAACTTGGATCGACAGAGAGAGAGAGAGAGATAAATGTTGCTCAATGAAGCTTGAAACAAGATTATTTGGCCCTGTACATAGTAATAATCTTTGGTAGATCAATACAATATGGACGTACTGAACAAATAAGTATGGATGGTGGGTGGGTGGTAATGTAGCAGTTAAGGACTTTCTGTCAAAGTTTAATTGTCTAACGCATCATCATTATTGGTGAACCACAGAGTGAGTGAGAGGGAAAGACTTTATCTCTGCTGCCAACTTTCTCTCCCATTGCTTATCTCTCTCCTCCTCCACTCATTATATTTGAGGGGGAGTGTGATGATGAGGAGCAGGTGGATGAAAGATTTTCTCGATATTCCATAGCTTTGTGGAATCCACATTGAAGATAACATACAGGACAAGATTCAACAGTCTTTTCCCTCTACACAATATGGTACAATTCACAGGATAGGAATGAACGTGTAAAATAAATAGTCACACATCAACATACACACTGTATTTTATTGTAGTTTCAGCACATCTAAAGTGAAAATTTTTTTTATTATTCAGTATGTAGTATAGTAGGTCATACACAGAATACTGATGTACTCGTCATTTTTTCAAGGTTGTATAAATGTGTAGATTCCTTCTTCCATGAAATCAAGTTAGTGTAGTTTGATTAAACACACACGCACTAATTGCTACTGCCTTACATCCCTTTTTCTCTTTTTTTACGGAAAAAGGAGAAGTGAGCAGCCACGACATATACGAATAATATGTTTGTAGCTCAACTAAAAAACAAAAGCATTCAAAAGTAAGTACAACAATGATAATTATTATGATTAACAAAGTACCAAAATGCGAATAATAATTATGTAGTTATGAAATGTGTAATTATTAAAAATTCGGACACAACAATATGTCATCAATACGTTTCATTACATTTCATATATTAAAATCTAGACTACGTAGTAAATAATAGATAATTATTGCTTAAGTTTATTGTACAAATTCCGAAAAAAATCTTACAACTTACTTTCTTTCTCTCTCTCAAAAAAAGGAAATTTCAAGTCAGGCACACAAGTATAATTTTTGGCGCTAGTTTGCGTTGGCATAATGTACGAGGTAGATTGAATGGCTATGATTAATGTCATTAACATTTCTTTATTTTTTTGAAGAAAATGGAATACAATTCTAGAAAATATAATATTACATATTACTTACTATTATTATTTTAGTCGTTAAAAATACACTCAATGTTATTCAACATTATTTTACACAGGCACCGTGTGTAAGTATTAACATAACACCAACATTTGGTCATATTGGATAAATACGAGTACTTAATACGATGTACAATAAAAAATTAGTTGACGTCATATTTAATATGTGTTAAATATAAATGTACTTAATAATATTCTTGACATTTAAATTCTTCTGCAGCTTTTTCGATAAGGAAAAGAGAATAAATTCTTCAGTCTTCAAAAGGGGATTCATCTTTTTTCTTTCTTTTTTGGCCCAATACACACAACCAACGAGTGACTATAAGGGGACAAGGGAAACAAGAATTTGGAAAATTCCGAAGAAAAACTTTTTTTATATATATTGTAATTTATTTTTACACTATCTCTCTTTTCTACTACCTACGCTTTCTCCTACAATTTTTAATAATAATAGTAATATAAATGACGTCGTTTTCTCTCTCTCTTTCTTGGAATTTTCCTCGGTTCAAGTTCCCTCAAGTCCCCTCTGATAGCAATAGTTTATATAATAATGCCAAAAGACTTTCTAGTCTCACTTCAAGGAGAACAACTTCAATTGGAATTAAAACTTATGATTATATTTTTTTCAAAAAAAAAACTTTCTTTTAAAATTGTATTGAAAAAATTACACACAAAAATCTCTTTCTCTCTCTCTTTTCCATATAATATGTAAATAAAGTAGTTTTATAATAAATGTCTTGCCAAGTCCGGAATGGCACAATGAATTAATAAATTTTGGAAATGCAGACAGTCAGGCCATCATAGTTGAAGCCACAGTTAGGAGTACATATTTAGTAGTACATACTTAATAGTTTAGTAGTTCACTAACTTTATGGTGAGCATTATTGATATAGTATGCAAAAAAGTGCATCTTACAACCATCATTATTTTTTCAAAATATTATGATAAGATTAGACCTAGTCGTCTACTAACTAACACACGCACACGATCGTACCAACAAAATTACTGATAAATTGGCAAAATGAAACTCCGTTCAATTTTTTGTATAATGCTCTTAGGATGAGGATATTATTTTCTTTTTTAAAAAAAGAAGAAAAGAAGAGAAATTCAAGGTACATATTAAACGTCAAGGTATTGTGATTTCAATTAGGATACACAAACTTTTCTTCTCTTAAACCTGAAGGTACTTTTTTTTCCTTTCAAACATGCTAAACTTGTAGCTCAAAATTTCTAGTCAAACTTGCTAATGTAATAAATAAATTATGATGTAGTAGTAGTAGTAGTTGTTGACACACACTTAATTTTTCTTGACAATGTCATTGTAGCTTCTCAAAAGTTGGCACACTAATACATTATGTATGTATTGTACAAAATGGGTCATTGTGAGTATATGATAATTATATGATAAAATATACATAGCTAATAAAAAAAATTAATTATTAAAAGCTACTCAAGTTCAGTGCAGAGAAAACATCATCAAGAGTTCCTAATTTATGACTAAAGCCAAGGGTTTTTCACCATCCGATTCCTAATGTGAATTACGATGTGACCCCTTTCTATCTCTTTCTTAGCTCTTCATCTCTTCCTATAGCCTTATATGTATTTGGTATTATGTTTCCTTGTATGAAATTCTTGAAAAGAAATTTGATCAAGACACAAGCCATTTTACCAGGTAATAGAGAAATGTCATCTTTTTTAAAGGAATACTTTTTTTCTGATTCCTTGAAGTGAATCTTTCTCTACATGTATGTGTGTCCGTCCATATGTAGGACACATGGTTTCTTCCAAATTGTGATAAAGAAAGTTTAGAATGGTACTACTCATACATCCTCATATTCTTTGGGTCTCCCACTACTTGAAAGTAACTCTAACTCACCTGATAAAAAGTGTCACACACACAGAAAGAGAGAGACATGAAATGCTACCCTTGTCCTTACTTTTCTACCTTTTACTTTCTTTCTACTTTACTTTTCTCCACATCCCTTGCCTTCTTGCTGCTCAATCTTGGACGTCAGAATCGTCAATATCCGTTATTTCCGCTTTGTGTGTTTGTGTGTGATAAAAGAGACGGATTGTATGAAGTCCGTAGTTTGTAAAGAGATATTATGTTGAGCAGAGTTGTTGTGTGTCAGATTCCTGACTCTCCCTCCCACTTTCTCTCTCTCTCTCTCTCGAGTTTCTGACGACTCTCAGTTGGGTGACAGATATTCAGTTGGTGGAGTTTGGAGAGAGTTGCTGCTACTGTTGTTGTTGTTGTTGCTTGGAGTCGTCGTCCGTTGTTGTTGTCTGTTGAGATAGGGAGAAGGAGAAGAAGGATTGAGAGAAGAGCTGACTAAACGTGGAGACACGTTTCGTGTCTCATTCCGAGATTCTCTTGCCAATTCTTCCTTGAGTCTGAAAAGTTGTCTACGGAGGGGTAGTTCGGAATTGTACCCCACGAGCTCCATGGCCCGATTCACATCATTCACTGCTTCTGTGATCTCTCTAAATTAATTATATCATTGAGCGTCACTCACTTTTCATTTATTTATTCCCCTGTCAACGGGGAAAAAAGGGGAGTGCAGAAAAAAAGTTTTTCAAAAAGTGTGTGTGTGTACACACTACACTTAGAGAGAGTACAAACACACATCCATCCATCCAGCCATACAAATATGGAAGACAGATATGGCCTAGGTAAATCTTTTTCACGTTGGTGGGAAATCTCTTTTCTTTTCATTTATTTTACGTGTGTGGGATGTGTGGATATGTGTGGATGCTTTCTCTCTCTTTCTTTTTTGCTTTTACTTACTTCGTTGCTTGGTACGCCTTGGCCCTGACTTGATACGCTTTTGCGGAGTGAGGTTGCATTTTGATGACCTCAGTGGCAAGTTGGATGGCTTGGTCCTCCTCCTAAATGAGAAAATATTTTCATTTTACCTTTCCATAAAAGTCCTACAGGAAATACGTATGTGGTGAAAATGCAAAATATAAAAAATTGAAAATGGTTCACTAAAAGCTCTGCCATCATTACACGGTATACACATTTGTGTGTGTGTGTAAGGTCTATAAATTCATGTTAAAATTATGATGGTATACAAAATGTAGATAGTAATGGTAGGACGTACATTCATCTTCCTTTTACATCTGCTCAGTTGGAGTTGAAAAGTCATCTTTATCTCATCAAATGTTGCCTGCATGTCTTCATCGTACTCATTTACTGGGATCTTCCGGACAGCATACTGATACCTGTACATGGCATCTTTTAACTGACCTTTTCGGTACAGCACATTCCCATCCTCCAAAAGTTTATTCAGGAGAACCAGTCTGTTGTCCAGAGAATGAGAGAAGGGCATCATTAGGTTAACACGGTGGTGGTGGTAGTGGTGGTGAGGTTAGAAGTGAAAGAGACAGAATACACATATTTATAATGGATGAGCAGAGCTCAAAATTCTATTATATATTCATATTTTAGGAGACTGACTAGGAAAAGGGAGGGTTGAACGCGCCCTTTCCGGTTCTAGTCTAAAATGAACATTCACATACAATTCTACTTACATTATACTGGGTTTCCCCGTGGCCATTGTCCAAGTAGCTGGACCCAGTTTAGCTCCACGTTTGAGAAATAGTTGGACCACTTCTTGATGACCACAACCCACTGCTCTGTCCAATGGTCTTGCCCCTTGTAAGTCAACGTGTTCCAACTGAGCTCCTCTGTCCAGTAACAGCTACAATACACACACACACACACCCATCCATATGAATATTAAATACACGAACAAAATTCTCACACGCACGGTTCACAGCACACAACATTCCTTTTTTTATAAATTGCGCATTAAATGTACACCATAATCTCTTTTCCCTCCTCATTTCAGAATTCTCTTTTCAAAATTTGAATTTACTCCAACCGTGTAAAAGATGAGGGCGAGGGAGGAGGCATCAAATGCACAATATGCAATTTTGTGGGGAAAATGTATGGCACACTCTCTCACATTACCTGTGCAATGTCTTCACTCCCACAGTAAGATGCGAGGTCAAGGGGAGTCCTCCCAGAAATGTCAGCATGATTTACATCAATTTGTGGTACACTCAGTAAAGATTGTACAATGGCTGTGTGGCCTCTCAGACTAGCCCACCCCAAGGCAGTGAGTCCATCCTTGTCCGCCAAATTGACGTCAGTCAAATTTGTTGAAGGAAGAGGAGGGAGGGTAGGAGGAGGAGAATGAGGTGGATTTGATGATGAGGATGTTCCATTAAAATTTAAAATTGTATTGACAACGTCAAAGTGACCTTCTTTGGCTGCAACAATGAGAGCAGTTCTTTTGTTCAAATCGATCCGATTAGGTGGAGCTCCCTCCTGTAAAAGTCTTTTGACGATGGTTCCATGACCTCCAGCTGAAGCTAGGATGAGTGGTGGACAGTCTCTCAGATTGACTGCATGAATACTGGCTCCATGACGAAGTAAAAGATCTACTACGGCCTCCCTCCCATTTGCACATGCAGCACAAAGTGGATTCTCTCCGTAAAGTGTGTCAGGACAATTGACTGGGGCACTCATCTCTTCAATTATATGTTTCACAATGTCTACATGTCCATAGGCTGAGGCTGCGACGAGGGCATGTTGAGAAGCCTCAGTCACCGTTAATCCTTCCACTGTGGACAATGGAGTTTGGAAAACTCCTCTTTTACTCTCTGGATCATCATCATCGGGATGTGTTTGTGTGGATGATGTGGGAGGTTGTTCTTCTCCTTGTTGTTGTTGCTGTGGGGTCTCCCAATTTTGACTCAACAAGAAGGCAACGACTGCCAACCGATTACTCACGGCTGCTTTGACTAATGCACATTCCTCATCATGATTGACTTGGGAGATTACAGCACCATGCTCCACAAGAAACCGAACCATGTCCACTTGACCATTCTCGGCTGCTGTGTGGAGAGCCGAATGTCCGTCCTCATCCACCGCATTTATGTCTGCCTGGAATTCGAGGAGAAGTGAAACCATTTCCTCCAGTCCTTCCCCCGCACATATTGACAATAGTGGAGCATTTCTCCATTGCGTCACTTCATTCGAGTTCGCTCCGGCTAGGAGGAGCAGTCGGGAGACCTGGAACATGTGTACATATGACGACGACATAAGTTACATAAGAAAGATTGGAAGAGAGCGAGACTAAATTAATATGCTATTCCTTTTATGTATGCTACGTGGATACGACTCAATTCATAATAGAGTCTACCTACGCCAAAAAGTATTCAACAATTATGATTAATTTGTCATAGAAAAATGTCTGGACAGATATTCAGTACATTCTTCTTTATATTGTGGATACTATGAGAAGAGAAAGGGGGTTTGTGAATATGATACGATATAAAATTTGATTTGACGTCACGACTCTTACGTTTTGTCATGAGAAAGAGAGAATTGAAAGATTTGTGAGGGAGATGTAAATGAGAATTGAACTTGCAAATAAGTTTCTGGAAGGGTTTGCAAGTTTCTCAGAATTTGACTCAAATTCAAGGGTTTAATGCAGTGGGTTGGAGGGTATCATAAACTACTGTATGAGTTTTGGAAGTTTCAAGTTTAGCCTTAAATTTTTCTGAAGAATTTTGAAAATATTGTGCTTAGGGCAGCTAATCTTTGATTTCTGTAATGGATTTGTGCAACTATGGAGGGAGGGAGAAGAGAGTTTATTTGGGGATGGAAGGATATGGCTCTAGGGATGATTTTCATATTAATGCTTAGTAGGTTCATTTTTTCGTTGATATGTCTGTTAAATAGAAAATTTGATCTTCACATGTATGTACTAGTGAGAAAGGAAAGATTGGTTGATCGGTCGTTTTAGAAGAACGAACTTTGTAGATGTTTTATGTTACAACTTGTAAAATAGAATAGAGTAGAGAGGGAGAGGAATGTCTCTTTAGAAGGTTATTGAAACATGTCACAAATTAATCATGTTTGATGTATTTTGATCTTCTTTTTGAAGATCAAATTTGGAATAATGAAAATGAAGGTTAGGGAACTACAATTAAAATATTATATAACTCCGATGTTGATTATACTATGGTGTGTGTGTGTGTGTTGGCATATACATTGATGTACATGTCATTATTCCTTTTTTCCATCGTATTATGTATTATTGTGTGTTGAGGATGACAGAAAGTTTCCTCGGTTCTTGAACTCCCATTAAACACGACGTAAAAGCGCAGATGGCCATCACGCACCCAATAAATAATTGGATAAGGATACAAAAACTCAGTGTTGCAAAATAACTATGTAATTATACTCAACAACTATCACATTTATAGACGAAATGTTCTTAATACAAAAATGGACGTATGATACTCATGTCATCTGTCCAAGCTTGGAATTTTCTCACCCAACCTTCACACACCCACACCCAGCACACAGACACTCTCCCTCTTTCAGATAAATTTTGTCATGCCAATCTGAGGGCAACTGTCACTTGAAAGTTTCTTTCACTCTCTCTCTCTCTCTATTTGATTGCATATTGCACACACCTTTGCCCTCTGTCTTTCTTCCGCTGCCAAATTGAGGAGGGACATGAATATTCATGAAGGAGCGTGTTTGTTGTGGGTGTGCAAAAAATATTTGTCACACGATCCAAAGTTCAGGGTGAGAAAAAGTCAAGCCACTGTTCTGTTCCATTCAGATGAGGATGACGTTCTCATTGTACTCGAAACAAAGAGTCATAATTATTTTATCATTTCCAAAACAAAGGACAAAAAGACATTTACATGGAGTCTAATTGGAATTGCATTGCTTGGAAACAATGATCCATGAAAGTGTTTATTTATTTTGATGTGTGTGTGTAGTGTGTATGCAAGGGAACTTGTGAAGAATTGGCCAAATTGTCTAGTCATCGAAACTGAATTTTGAATTAACTCCGTCTAGTTCCTACCCGGGGGAAATAGGGAGACCTTGACAATTTAACATGCATTGCGTACCATATTCCTAAAGTTAGCAGTTATTCCGAAAGAATCCCCGGGTTCTAAAATTATTTCGAAATCTTTATGTACGGAAATTCTGAAGCTCCTTTCGGTTTGATATTTATGGTACGTTTCTATCAGGTGTTATTATTAAGGAAAGTTACTAGAGTCAAGGAGCAAAGAGACAGTTCTGTACTCACAAAAGTAGTCTACTTTATAGCACCGAATGTGATGGATGCCTCGGGTAATTTGTGGTGACGTACATCATGAATATGGAATTCAGAGTGACATTTAAATATTCATGGCGGTTGATTGGGTCAAATTAGGAGGGTATGAGACATAAGTGGAGGAGACAACAGCCCTCGAAATGAATGAGAGTGGAGCAGGATCAAAAGGGGAAAGAGCGTTTTAAAATGTTGATATTTTTTACCTTGACATTCGGATAGTAGATGTTGGAGGGGGAAGCGAGGGTCAATGATAAATCTTGACTACAGTTGGCAAGCCAGAGGGCTTGAAGGTCACGTGGTAGGGTGTGACTCCTTGATGTCGGAGTATTCTTGTAAATGTGAGCTTTCAAAATGTGATGAGCCAACTCGAGTGTTTTTGCCTCGTTTAGTGGAGCTTCAATTCGGGAAAATCGAAACGCAATTGCAGCATGTCCGATTCTGAAATACCAAAATAGTAAAACACACACATTAAGTACACTCCGGTTTGGCTCGGAGCTGTGTACTATGTTTATGCATGGAATCACCCACAAAAAAACTCCTTCATGTGTTCAAACATGGACAAAACTTCACACACCCTAATATTGTGTGTGCTGTCATTTGTAATCAACAATTATGCAAAGATGGTTCAGAGTTGAATTATATTTTCCTAATTGTATCAAAGGAGTGTCTAGTAAAGGCACTATTCAATTATTGCATAATCAATCTTATGAAAGGGATTTCCCGAAAATTCGGCACGTTAGAAGGAATAGCTGGGGCTACATATTTTTTGATGGTCTAGATTGATATGTGGATAAAACAACCGTACTCTCACATTATCCGGGTCTATAACCTAACGGGCCCTTGGCTAATGATAGTCACCTGGTTAAAAATTATTGGGGAGCATTAGAGGCCCTGGGAGCCTTGAGATGATCTACGGCATGTCAATTTGTGATATTAACTTCTGCTGAATTCTATCTCCTACAGTAGAATTCTGGACACGTGTCCGTTCCTAAACTCTTCACTTGTCATTTGTCACTTATCATGTAATGAGACAGCGGTTTTTTCCTTCTTTCATTCCTAGTAAGAATTTCTCACAGTTTTGAGAAATGTCGTAGTCAGTGCACACTAGCTTTAATTTGAAAAAAGTAATAGGGTTTTTTGTTTCAACCCTTAAAATCACGTGTCTTTTTTGTAGTCACTCGTTAATGAGCTAATGAATATTCATACAAGTCATTTCGCTTGGGAAAGAATTGAGTTGTAGTACTACATTACCTTAGGTCACAGAAAAATCTTTTGGATTCTGTATTCTCTCGTTGGAGTAACCAGTCACGGAAACTGGGATGCAACATCATGTATGTTCCGTCCGACCGTTTCAACAGAAGTCTTGAGCAATTCTGGAATTTGAAGGGAATCATCAGTTACATAATGAACATTACATATTATGAAATGCCAAATTTAACTTTTTATTTTTATTGAGAGAGAGAGAGAGAATATTTAAACAGTTGTATTCAAAGCCGTACCTTGAAAATCTCAATAAAGCTTTCCCATGTCAGTCTTTCAGTGGTGTTCAAACAGTTTACAGAGTGATAAATTTCCAACAGGGTGAGTGGATTTAAGGCGGCGAGACACACAGAAAAGATGGAAGCTACATTCGCAAAGGATTCTTCTGTGGGGAAGAGACTACTACACAATTTCAAAAATACTTCTGACGATGACTTGGGAAGTTCCTGCGTGTGTGTGTGAGGGGAACAAAAAAAATGTTTTGTCAAACAAATAATCAGTCAATGGACAAAAAACAAATTTTTTTCACACAAAATTCTTGGAAAAAGAAAATAACAAATTCATACACGTCTATTTTGAAATGTACATTCAAAACAAAAATACCCATCATAAGAATTACCCCCAAAAAATATCTACGTATATAAGTACATATAAACTGAGACTGAGTGTGTGTACCTTGAAATCGGATGACTTAATTTGTAAATGGTTGTCTTCAATCATATCTAAAGTAAGTTTGGCAAGAAGATAGTTCCCCGCCGACACTTTTATGAGTCGTTTAATAAATGCAAATTGAGCTGCATCATTTTTGGAACCACAAGAAATTGTTTTTCTCAAAGAACCCTTCTTGACTCGGTATGCTATGTAGTCGAATAAATCTTGAGCAACGCTGTCTTCATTCTCATCCAGTCTGTCAACACACACACAACAAAAAATGGGTATATACAAACAATGTCAAAAATTATGAGCTAACATCCAGAATTATGAGTGACATTCATCAACAATATCCAAGTGTTTTTTAAGCTACATCATCCTCACTCTTCCACACTTTTCCCAAATGTTATGTTAAATTATATTGACAGTCGACAAAAGGTTTTCGTTGTGTGCGACTGTTTGTGTGGGTATAGGTTTATACTTACTTAATACGATAAAAGGGAATCAATGAGACAATTGACTGATGTTGAGAACGAATACTGATGACAACTTTGAGCCAGCATGGAAATTTTAAAATATTTTTTGACAAAAATGACGCGATTGTGTCTCCACTGTCTGAACGATGAAATTCTGCCTCACAAACTCCGTCAATGACGATGATGAGGAAATCGTTGGAAATTTTGTTGATCTTGTACAAATAGTTCAATGGCTCCAAAATCCCTTTCATTAGAGCTTCCGTCGGATTTCTTAAGCACTCAATTTTTGATAGGAATTTCTGAAAGTGAAAGTAAAAGAAAGTCACCAATTAGAAGCGTCCACAATTAGCATTCATTTTCCAATTGTTTTGAGATTACCTGACAACTTGGCATTTCAAAAAGATATTCCCGATATGCCACCAACTGTGGAGCTTGACACAATTGAGCTGCTATTGAATGGAGAAATTCAGGGACTAAGCATGAAATATTGTTCTCCACCTACATATGCAAATGTCAATTAAAATTTAATATTTTATGATTTTTTTATTTGAAAGATTGCATCTCTCTCTCTCCATCCTCACCTGACAAAACTGGTATGCGACAATGTGAGAGGCCAAAGAACGAATGGACTCTGGATAAGAATACGACAATTCATCTTCATAAGAGGAACGTCCAGAAGAGGCAGCATAGCGAAGGTCAAGGTCAAGATTCCGTCGACGTCCAAAACAGCTGTGTTCTACAAGTTGGAGCAAGATGGATGTTTTCCCTGATCCATGTTTGCCACTGATGATAATCCCACGATTAGAATTGATCTCACTCGTGAAGAGGAGTTCCATTTCTTGGAAAAGCCAACGACGACCAATGAACATGGCCTCCTCTTCTTGCATAGGAACTTCAAAAAATAAGGGCTTCAGTGGAAGCTGCTCTTGACGAACACAGGATGAGTAGCGAACTATAATTTTTAAATTAAATTAAAATACTTGCATACATTATTAAAGGCATATATTGAATTAATGACGAAAATTACTCGGTGATCTTTGCGGGTAGACTAAGTGTCGCACACTCGTCACTGGACTTTTTATAGCGAATGAAGGGCCGGAAGTCGGAGTTGATGAAATTTCAGTGATTCGATGATGAACCAAGGAACTTGTGTCATAGGATGCTGTAAGTCACAAAAGAAATACATTTGTGTTTTTTAGAAAAAGTTGTACATTTCTTTCTTTAAAAATAGGAGAGAAGGAAATTTACCTCGAGAAGTAGACAGCATAGTATTTGTATGGTCACTTGCTGTAGACGAAGCCAAAGATGAGCAAGATGTGTGGAACTGTGAACTTCGACCCATTCTACTCCCTGGACTATGTCCTTGAACTCTTTTGGCTAAATATCTGTCCAGACGATTGCAAGCACTCAAGTGACCTCCAAATGACTTGAATTTCCGTATGTCTTCAAATCCTTCATCATGTTCTAAGCAAGTAAGTATTGATTTAGATAAAGTTAACTCAAATAATTATTACTGTATTCAGTGTATTACCGGATAAAGGATAATTTTGAACTTCATTTTCTTGAATCCGACTAATTGTAGAGAGAACGGAACGTCGACCCAAGGAACTTTTGGGTGTTTTCTGAACATTTATATTTTCATTCCCAATCACTTGTTGTTGTTGCTGTTGTTGTTGTGATACTGGGGATATTTTCCCTCTTGGAGATGATGATGTGAGTCCAAGTAGTCGAGGGATGCCATGTAGAGAGGAGACTACAGACGGTGTCCCTTTTTGACACTATGTCAAAATACCCCAATGAGGATCACAATTTTAAAAAAATTAAAGAATATTTTAGTTCAGCTTTTTACCTTCCCATAAGACGAGTATATTCCATTAGTTTTGGCAAGAGAACGTTGGATAGGAACTGGAGAATTGGCTGCTCTCGCGATGGCCTCTGGAAAATATTTTTGACGTAGTGATGATTTTTTCGTGGGAGTTCCCGAGTCTTGCTGACTACAAAGTCGGCAATTATCATTCTGAGTGATACACGTGAAACACCGATGGTGTCCTACAAATTCAATATTTTCAAAAGAAAAAAAGTTTTAAAAATAGTTACGTCATCAATTAAAACGATTAATAACAAAAGTCTCTACTCACCACAAACATCAATAAGTTTTCTTTTCTTTCCCATATTATACACTTCGTTACACTCGGAGCATGTCTCTTCAACAATTGGTCCGTTGTAGGAGAATTCTACATCTTTCCCTGTACAAAAAAAAATAAAATGTAACGGTACAATAAACATTAAGTTCCATTACTCTTTACATAACACACGCACTCATAACTAAATGTAGAGTTTCTTATACAATCTGATTGGTAAAACGTTAGAGCTACAAAATTATAACATGATAAAAATCAACACGGACTGGAAGCAAAAAAGTAAAAGAAAAATGTAATAAAACTGAAATAGATTGAATCTGACTTTCATTCATTCTTTCTCTCTCTCTCCATTTCCACTTTTCCCAAACACTCCATTTACTCTTTCCCCTTTTATATCTGATCAAATTTTCCGACACACATGATTTTAATTCACCTGACTCTAAATACACCATAAAACCAATTACGCCTAGGAGTTCATCCAATTAAAAAGAGGTTTTTTCTCTCTCCAAGAACATCAAAAAAAATGGTGTCCGGCCGCCAAAACTTGTAACCACTTTAACCCCTTTTTATTTGGAAACACACACACACACATGAACGTGTAACTAATTGTGAGAGTACCCTACAATAACAACAACAACTACGACGACAGCATAGCTATAAAATCCAATCCACACACTCTCACTCTCTCTCTCTCTTTATCTATCCAACAGAGACCCAAACGTGAGAAAAATGATGAGCTGAGAATGAAGTGAAGAAAAAAACTTTTCTTCACATTTAGATTTTTTTCAAAAAAAAGTATTACTATAATACTACACTAATGCTACCCGACTCGGACTGTTTTCTCTTATGTTTTACACATGATGGACTTGTTCGACTACACACACACTACTGTGTGTGTGTTACACAATAAAAAATTCATGAGACGATTCCCTGTGAAATACCTTGAATCTGAATAACATCAACATGGAAATGGAAAGCATGTGAGAAGTATTTAACTCTAAGAGAGAGAGAGAGAGAGAGAGGAAGAACATGTTTCTCTCCACATGTTTTTCATTTTTATCATCATCATAATAATACTGGATAAAATTATGGTTACTATTAAACCCCTCCTCCTCCTTCTCTCATTTTCCATGACAGACAGTTGGAGACTGAAGAAGAGAGTTAACTCATCGTCCTTCCTTCTCACTCCAACAAGACACACAGAGTGGGGTTCAGTATAATTTTGTCCAATAACTTTGCCTCCGATTCTTCCATACACACAATCTTGTTACACACACACATGCAGACACACAGGGCCTCCTCCCTTTGGTATACAGGTTATGTACATGTACAAAGTTCCCTTGACAGGCCACACAAAAACTAGCCTAATGCATAAAATAAGGATGTTATAATAATCATAAAACTAAGCCCACACTGTCCTGTGCTTTTGACTCCTCTTCCTTCTCTCTCTCTCTCTCTCTCTCACGCACACACAGTTCTCAGGAGGGTACATATAATACTTAATGTACGGCAACACTTTTGAACCCTTTAGTACAGTAGTAGTAGTAGTAGTACATTTCTCTAGCATTGCGGTAGCAATTTATTCAACAGCACGTTAAACTCTACATGTAATACTGGTGAGTGAGACTGCGGCTTCACTTCTTTTGATTTAATATCCATAGCCCAGGGAAAACAATTAGTACCGAGCAACAAGAGCAACCGTCTCACATTTTACAAGAAACCATCATCATTCGTTTATATATATTTTTTTTGAAAGAAAAGATTTTCTTCAACCTATGGGCAATTTTTGAAAGATATTTTAGTTTTACACTCCTGACACGGCAATCCCCCCTTTATCAGCCCAATTAAGAACAATTACAGAATGATATTATAATAATACACAAAAGTCAGTCCTCATCACCATTACTCTGACTGTTATTCCACTTCACAAAAGAGGCAAAGCGCAGTTGTGACATAATTATAAAGCACCCCACACACAGACACTCTCAACATCCTACAGTATTATTAAACAGCTCAATGATATCATTTTCAAAAAGGAGTCCATTCAAAAAAAGTATATTTAAATAAATCCATTCTTTAATTTTTTCCGTCTACAGTCAGTAGTCTGCATAGTCAACATACCAATGGAGGAAGAGAAACAAACGATCGCTTGTGGTAACAAGAGAGGAAGAGTGAGAGAGGGAGAAGATCGTCTCTGTCTTGGGTATGTTGAGAAGATGAGGATGAAAAAAATAGAGGATGATAATATAACATGTGTGGAAATTTCAAAGAAGCAGATGTTAAATTACAGCATTTTTTCTTTCTTGTAGCTGCTGTGATTCCCTTGTGTGTGTATGCGTGTGTGTTGTGTGAGAGACGAGTAAGTCAGCAAATTCATTGCATGGTTGTTTTCTCTCTATTTCTCTGTCTGTGTGAGGAACATTTAAGTACCCATGGACTTATACAGTGCATAGTTGGGAAGATTCATCATCATCTCTCCTCTTTGTGTACTCATGTGTTGTGTGTGTGTGTGTGTGTGGACTAAACATGTTCTCGCGGATGCCTTTTGTATTTTTTTATACAGTAATTTTCTAATTACTCATTATCCCATTTCCATGCAACTTCTATAAATCTAGAATGGGTCGCCTCATGACATACACCGATCGTCTGTACTCTCAACTACACACACTCACTCTCTCTCTCTCTCTCTCGATATCTGTTTTCTCTCCCTTCACCGTCTTTGTAAATCTTAATTACAATTCCATTCGTAAAATGATATTGGATTTCTCCCTTTGGAATGAGGATTTTGTGTATTGTATTACGAATATTTGTAAGCTGATTGCGGAATTGTTTTGATGTTATTTGCCCCCCTCCACCCCACACACACATATATATACTCAAGCATCTCTTTTTGTCTTTTTGAAAAGTCTTACCAGGTAGAGTGAGGGTAGATTTTGATCTTTTAAAAAAGATCCCTTTAAGTTTTCCAAGGGGTTGAAACCCCATTTTATGTTTTTTTTGTTTGTTGACAAATTTGTTAGTACAAGACAATAATTTTTTTTCAAAACAAAAAAGGATCAACGATAGAAAAAAGTAACTGAGGTGGTGTTTAATTGAGAATTGTAGTAGTAGTTACCACCCACATTAACAAAAATCACACAGACACACACGTTGTTGATGGGGTCGGTCTGGATGATGTGTCACTAGTAATTCTCATGTTAATTGTTTGTTTAGACAGTTAAAATCTTCAAAACAAATGGGGAGAACAATGAGGAGGAATGGGTCGTTTAGGACATGGGGTAATTCACTCAGAGTAATAATTGCATTGTAAAACTTCTTTTTTTTGTGGACGTTACAAATACAAATATAACACTTCCAATGTAGCACTGAACTTTCCGCGAATGCAGTTTGGGAGAAGAGTGTGCATGCAATTTATTGACAGAGTGAGTGCACTCCACATCCAAGTACCAACAATACACACTAACAAAGTGTGTATTAAGTCACATAAAATGAGTCTGTGCTAACTGTGTTGAATTGACTCTATTGATTGTCTCTCTTTCCTACAAGGAGGGAGAAGAGGAGGAGGAGGAGGGAATGATAACGATGTTAAATACGTCAGCACTAGTTACCATCACAGTGGACTACATTTAAATAATTTTTATAATGTTCATCCACATCCATATTATGTTATTTCTATTTTAATACACTCCAATGCACTTGTGACTAACTGGAACGAAAACAACATGTATTATAGGGAAGGACACGGCACACTGCTTTTTTATGTATTCACATATATATATTTAATTTTGTAATGTACGCATGCACAGCAAACATTCGGTTAACTTCTTCTCTACTAAAAAGAGAAAAGAGAGGAAGAAAAAAACAAATTCAGGTTAAATCTTTGGAGAAAGAATTAATCCACAACACACACAGATTTATGATGATGATGATGAGTGTCCATGCCTTGGGGTTTAATAAGTCCACACAAAACACAAGTCATCGTCACAAATTAAAAGTAATTTTTTGACCTTCGTGTCTTCAAAGCCAAACAAAATTTTTACTTCCGTAGGACTGAGCGATGAAAAGATGAGAATTTGTGTGTATGCTCTAATGTAGAGATTTATTTAGTGAATCACTATTAGGATTTGATGGAGAGGGATGAAACGTTGTGGAAAACTTTGTGTCGAGAACTGTAGTTACTTATTGTGTGTGTGTGTGTGTGTTTCACTTTGTGATGGACTGGAAAGACCCGACAGATAAAAATTGAAAGAACTTGGCTTTGTTGTCAGGTTGAAGAAATAATATATATATATATTTCAAGAATATATATCATGAAATGCACATTCAACGGAATATATTAGAAGATGGGAAGAGAGAGAGAGCATTCCAGATATTCTTTCTCCTCTCATCGCACCGTTTGTTCCAGCTTCCAATTCCAAACGTTCCAGATGAAAATCAACTGTTTTTTTGTGTGTGTGTCTACCTGTGTACTTTTGTGTGTGGAACCAGCCGACTTTCTCAGCTACATATCTGTATAGCGTAATACTTTTTTTAGACAATTCCTCGGATGTGCATGTGCTCGTATGTATTTGTGTGTAAAAGACAGCCTTGGGGTTCTTCTATTTGTACAGTCTGTCATTAGGCTCCATATTATAATTTAATGTTACACCACCGCACTTAATACTGAGTTGTCTCTCTCTGTCTCTGTCTATTTCTCTCTATTTCCATTCCTCTTCTCATCTCTCTCCACTCTTTTTTACACTGGGATGATCAAAATCTTATTGGAGTATTAAATTAGATAACTGCTCCAGCCAGCCATCCAGTCACTAGACACTTGTGTACTGTGTATCAGGATTGAGAGTCTAGGTCAGTTTATAGTGAGCACTAAACCAGACAAAGATTTTCTTGATCTTCACATTTATTCTCTCTTTTCTACTGTATGTGTTTCTCACAGTGTGCTATGTACACCACTACATTTTCTCTTTTTAATAACAACTGACAACATTTTTTGATGCACTCTTCTTAATTCCTGGGAAAAATGACACAAACTGTCTGAACTGAATCCACACAAATGACAGGGAGTCAGAGTCGCTCATAAATAAATTAATGTGGAAGTTTGATGGGAGGGAGAAATTAAAACTTTCTACATGTATAAAATATATGAATAAAAATTGTACTCGTCTACGCTCCAACTTTTTTTATACCTCATAAAAATGAGGAATTAAATGGAAAACGGAAACGTGTAACTATCAACGGTCAACTCTCACTGGAGTAAAAAAATTGGATTTTTTTTCTCTTGAAGGATGATGTGATCCTTGCAATTTGTGAATCTTTTCCCTGTGTCTTTTCACTCTTCTTACTTTTTATGTATCAGTTTGGAAGATGAGATATTTCCAAAACCACACAAACTTAAATTGATAGCCTTAATGTGTGTGCGTGTGTGTATATGTATAACACTGGCGCAATCACTGCATCACTGCACTGTCCTACCCAGCTCCATGAATACACTCAATTTTGTATGATACAAGTTGTTACATGCCAAAGGGCAACCTGTCAAATGTCAAGTCTCACCACGATTATAAAACTCCACACACACAGTACACAGCACACAGCACAGCATCCAGTCCACAAAAAACTCTTTATCGGACACAAACCAAATTACGTTCAACAAGACGACGAAAAGACGAATCAGATGAACAAGTAGTCGAGCTATTTTTTGTTATTACACCCTGATTGTGTATGCGTGTGTGTGTATCAAGTCTCCTCCAGCAGGTAACTAAATTATGAATATAAGAGAAAAGCCCGCTGGACGTCCGTTTTTGTAGAGAGTGTCTGTAGTGTGGAGAGAGAGAGACGGAGAGCAATTGTAACGTAAAAAGCGTCATCAAATGCTACCCCTCCAAATGCAAGATTTACTCTGGCCTCTTATCGACTCTCGTATGGACTTCTTGAAAAGAGACAGAGAGAGAAAGACAGGGGAGGAGAGTGAGAATTTAAAGTTTGAGAGAGCGAGTTAAATTATCCATCCATTCAACCCCATACACACACACTCTCTCTCTCTTGACTCACTTGTTTGATGGAATATACAGAGAACAGCTATCCAACTTTAATGTCTAGTGGAAAACAAACCTTTTGTATGTGTACACATTACTATATGGATATGTACTCTCTTTCTCTCTCTCTATGTGTGTGTGCATCCATCATCATAAACATGCAGGAGTAGAGACGAAGGAAGGCACACCACCAATCCCTTTGATTTTCTTCTTCCAGCTGAATAATAATAATAATAACAACTTTACAACAAAATCCTACCTACCTGCTCACAATCTGCTAGGATCCCGTGTGTCTATACTCCGTGTGTGTGTCTGTACTCCTGTCTGTACACTTTTCAAAGACAGTAAAAGCAGCTCCGCTCTTTTTTCCCTCTCATGAGTATGTATCTTCAAATGGGTTTATATCATGTGCAAAGGGATACTCATACTTTACTACCACTGCATAGCAAAGCATACCAATACAACTCACAAGGATTTGGAGGGAAGACTCCTTACGACTCCTGTATCTATGTATGGCATCAACTGTGAGTTGTATACTCAAAAATCAAACAGAGAGACAAGTACTAAGGCGTCATTCATAAATTACGTAACAAAGGTATAGGGGGGTAGGGGTATGGCTGTGTGACATGCCCATGCTTATAACATGGACGTACATACTGAAAAGGGTGGGGGGTGGTCAAAAAGTACCACGTGATAGCGTTACGTAATTTATGAACGATGCCTAAACATCTGATCGTGTATGCACAACTGGACTTGATGTGTACATACCGTCTAAAGATGTTATGATGACTCCCTTTCCCTATTTTCCCAGTCAATATTCCCTTCAATTTCCTTCTCTCTCTCTCTCTCTCTCTCTCTCTCTGTGCGTGTCTTCTTATTCGGAAGTTCCCATGAATATGATGTACACAAGGTACAGTATAATGTAATATATTGTAAATTGGTTACCAGTGTATGTACTTGTTGAATGTGATTTTTTTCGTCAGAATAAATTATTAGCTGCCAAAAGTCTTTGGGCTTCAAGTCAATCGAAAACTTCTCCCTCCTGTCATACGCCCTTTTACTAAGTTTGGCTATTTTGAATACTATTATTATATATTCCAATGTTTTGGTATGGCACCCATCACACCAACACACACGTACCTCTATACGTACACACACACAAACAGCAGTACGCACAGTGTCCTTGTACTTGGACACTGATTGAGAATTATTAGTGTAGCCATCTTTTTGAGACTTGAAGGCATATTTTCATTGAGAGCCAGTTTTTTAACTGTAGGGTAAATACGAGACAAGATCCCATTTTTCCAAAAGGTATAAAAATGTACCCTCTTTACCCCATTTTGAAACTGAGCTGCAGAATTTTTCACACATTGAAAGCCAATTTCTTCCTCCAGTTTAATCAACATGGACTAGATACTCCCTTACTTGATTCGTTACGAACACATGCTATAAGAATAATTTGCTCAAAATGCAAATTTCAAGATCACACTCGAAGATCCTACTAATACCAATGGCTTTGGTTTCCTCTTTCATTCTGTGTACACGCTGTTCCATGAGAGTTTTGTTTCAACTTGTGTGCTCCATTCATTGTCCTCCTGTGATTACACTAATTAAAGGCATGTACCTTCCAAAAAGCATGTGTGGTTACAGCATGAAGGAGAGGTAACATTTAATCTGGACAGTTCATCTCAAACTCAGACTTAATCCACTTTGTTGTACCAAAAATCCTCTTCTCTTCTCATCGTCAGTCAGGGAAGAAGAGTACAGGTTGAACAGGGGAAAATCACGATATCATGAAATTTAAATTCATAAATCACTCCACATGTCATTTAATGAAACTTGAACTCATGAATTTTTGCAAAAAGCTCGAGATTCCCTTGTATCCATCCGCCTCCTGTCAATCTTTAGTGTCATGTCTGTGCATACACAACACAGACAGATAGAGAGACCATGGACTTGAACTTGCTTCCTTCTTCTCTATTTATGCATAAAATGAGGCTGATATTTTCCCTACTGTACATTGACTCTCCCCACTTTAATCCCACATCTCTTCTCTCCTACACATGCTGTATCATAGTTATGCAGGAATGAAGATGCCAACAACAATGCACTATTAATTGTGAACCGGAATACATTTTTGTGAGAACTTATTGTGCCTCATATTGATGGTTGCTTAAATTACAGAGGGAGAGAGACAAAACGAAATATCATACACACAAAACCAAATTGCCAGATTCATGTCTCCTGTCTGCAGTCAACTTTCTTGTTCTCATGCATACAAAATATGCAATTTGTGTGTGTGTGATTTATAAAATTATTAGCCCCTTGCTAAATACATATTGTCAGTTGGAAAAGAAGTTTTTCTCCCTAGATATTTAGTATACACGAGTATTTATATTGGATGTGGGGGTAATAATTGTAAAAGTTTAATTTGGATTGCTCTTCTGCTCACATTTCTAGTTTTTTGACAAGGAAAAGGAGGAAGAGGCCTCAATCTTGGGATTAGGAGGCTGATAATTTGGTGAATAATAATAAAAATAAATTGAATGCAAAAACATCTTGGGAAGGAGAGACAGAGAGAGAGAGAGGGTGATTTGTGCAAATGTAAATGAAGACTGAAGGGAAACAAATTCGAATAACGTAAAAAAAGAGCTAAACGTGCAATAAAAACTGTATGTAGCTTGAGTGTGTGTGTGTAGCACAACGTAAAATAGTCAATGCTATCATTAGGAAATATTTACAACACTTCAAAGGGATATATATATATATATATATATATATGGACACACACACACACTAGTAAATTACGAGTGGGAGCCACTAACGGCAATTTGAAAGCTAAACGGTCTTATCTCCCAATAGTTTTCAAATGAGCAATTATTAGCCTTAATCCTAATAGACTTGTAAAATACTTTTGGTTAAATTCCAAACTGAGAATAAATAATTAGGAGGAGAGACAATAAATTTCTTCCCGTTTTTCCGATATGTGCATCCCTCCTCCTTTATTATGTATGTATAGATAGGCACATGTTAAAAAATTCGGCAGAAAAGAAGAGAGAAGGAGAGTCATAAAAAGATAAAGCCAGCATGTGTTGGTTATAATTATTTATAAGCAGGTTTGAAATTCCTTTTGATAAGGATGCAAAACTCTGTGATGATGATAGGCCGATGAGGTCTTGAATACACGGGGAAATCGCGTTAAAAAACTATTGCATTGCAAAGTATAAATACCACGGAACCTTTGAACTTGCAGCTAATTTTTATATGTAAGTCACTTTCAGTACAACTTTTGAATACTCACTAAAATTAGTTTCCAATCTACTTGATATGAGAAAAAACTATAAATTTCAGGTGGAACTGTCAATAGAAAAGTGTATAGACAAGTTCATTTACTGTTATCACTTATAATTAGTTACAAGAATATTCATAAAATCCTTCTTCGGAAGATCTCTTCTTTTTATTTTATTTCATTATCCCTCCTACAATATCTGACAAGCAGAAAGGATAGAGAAACAAGCTCCAGCCTTTTTCAACTTCTAACTAGTTAACTCTCAATATGTAATTTTGACACGGCCAAATACAACCTGATTTATCGACATGACTACTCATTTCCCAAGTTTCTTTTTGCTCCTGTGTCTCTCTCTCCATTTCTATTGCATACCAGTTTCCAGTTTGGAAGAGAATGTCTTTGTACAATATTTACACACACACACTACAGAACCCTGGTTCACACATGGAGAGTATGTAGTCTCCAGTTTTGTCTTGTCTCTGAAATCTACATGTCCAATATATGTATATGCTTGTGTATATACATACACACACACGTTGGGGAGTTGAATTCAAAAGACATGCACTCGCACACAAAAAACAAGCTCATAAAACGTGGCTTGACTTTTGTCACTCCACTGCACAATTATGCTCATTAAATCGAATTATGTCAGGTGGTTGCATTATTCTGCATTCCCCCCACCACTCAACATTTTCTAAAACACACACACACACACAGATGCACACCCTCACACTCTCACCATTCACAAACAGTGGATTAAGGAGGAACAATTACATGAGAAAATGTAGTATTCGCCCCTTCTCTCCTCTCTTGACTTCTTTGCAGTCATTTAAAACAAGATTGCAGCTTACTTTGGGATGACATCAGTTTTTTCTAGTTTACTCGTGAAGACCTCTCTGCCTCTCTCTCAACTTGAATCTGACTGGTTCTATCTTGATGTGTATTTGTATATGTGTGTGTATTACATAATATCGTATGAATGAGGATTTTTTCGCCCACGTTATCTAACACATTCTATTCTCCCCCTTTGGCCTACAGTGTACTTGTGTCAGTGTGTGGAATCAACTTTGACTTTTTCGTAATCATTTAAAAAATTCTTAGAGCCGAGCCTCACGTCCCGACTTGAAGAAATCCCGAAAGTAATTGTATACATACCTACCAAGTATATGACATCTTATACTTGTTTGTAAATACATTGGGGATGTTACAAATATTTAGCGTGCTTCAAAAGTCACAAGATTTCGAAAAATGAACCTACCCGTCTTACACACACACACATGGATAGTCGACATACAGTATTTGTATTTCCAAATACACACACAGATGTACTAGTACGGTAGGTATGTAGGATTTCTGAAGAAATGAAACCCTCTAACGAGGGCAGAGTTAGGCTTGTTCATGAGCTTTCGAGTTGAAACTCGGCACACATGTAGATTGGGTCTATGAAAGATGTGTGATGTTTATAACTCGTGCCAAGAGGGTCAGGGGTCAACGCTGG